>CM064514.1:38573032-38582303 GCA_032716605.1 Paralithodes platypus
AGAGAGAGAGAGAGAGAGAGAGAGAGAGAGAGAGAGAGAGAGAGAGAGAGAGAGAGAGAGAGAGAGAGAGAGAGAGAGAGAGAGAGAGAGAGAGCAAGCGTGGGCATTATAAAAGAATCGTTTCAAGGTCACACCATTGCACAGATACACAGCCATTAGGAGACAGGAGGTAGGACAACTTGCTCACCAGACATTTAGGGGCCAGGCAACACTATTATACTGTATACATGCCGACCTTTTACAATATAGGGATGAGACAAATTCTCACTAGGCACCATTTAATGGACCGGTTTTTCTGGCCTCCCTTCTCCCTCGTGTTTAGCCCCTTGGTTTTTAGATTTTAAGACGTTCGGCCCATTGGTTTGACGATTTTAAGACTTTACACCCCATTTCTGTCAATACCGGTATTAAGACCTTTCGTGCCATTTAGGTTTCGATTTTTTCCTGGCGAGCAATAGCAAGCCTGTAATTTTAAAAGTAACTGGCCTTCAGCCGGAAAAAAATTCTACCGAAAAATGTAAACATTTATCTTGAAGGGGGGTCTAGGTTTTTTTTTTTTTTTACAGCTTCATGGAGGTCTAGGGAGGAAACTAAAAACATAAAAATAAAAACATACACCCATCTCCCCTTAAAGACTTCATAATAAATACACCCATCTCCCTTAAAGCTCGGTTCACACATACACGAATTAACATCCCGTCCGTCCCCGACCCTTAATTCGCCGTGCCTGGGCGGCGTCCTTTTTATGCATGCATAAAATGGTCCGTATGGGTCCGGGGCAACTGCCAGAAAAATTGTTATGTCGGGGACACCCAGGGGACACACACTGACACACACGGGAGCAATCGTCGTCTAGGCGCAGCCTGGCGGCGTCTAGGCGCAGCCTGGCGGCGTCTAGACGAAGCCTGACGGCGTCTAGACGACTAATATAACGGGATGAGAACGGCGGCAAAAAAACGTTGGAACAGTTGGAACGTTGGAACGGAACATGGGGCCTCCACATTGATGCCGTCCTGCCTATTTTCTTGGTCGGGGACAGACGTGAAGCTCGGTTCACACATGCACAAATTAACATCACGTCCGTTCCCGACCCCTTAATTCGCCGTGCCTAGGCGGCGTCCTTTTTGTGCAGCATAAAATGGTCCTTGTGGGTCGGGGCAACTGCCAGAAAAATTGTTATGTCGGGGACACCCACAGAACACACACGGACACACACGGGAACAGTCGTCGTCTAGACGCAGCCTGGTGGTGTCTAGTCGACGACTGCTTCCGTGTGTGTCCCGTGGGTGTCCCGGCAAAAAAACGTTGGAACGGCCCTAGTGGCCATCGTGGCCACATGGGGCCTCCAGATTGATGCCGTCCTGCCTATTTTCTTGGTCGGGGACGGACGTGACGTTAATTCGTGCATGTGTGAACCGAGCTTAAAGACCTCATAGCTACACAACTCTGATCCAAATCCGTCGCTAAAACCGACCATGACAACAACTTATATAGGCTATATAAAAAAAAAAAAAATCGATTCGTCAACGTCGAGGTCAGTATACATGGTCAAAAATGATGTGTATGAAAGGGGAATGCAAGTGTCTATATAATCTACCACACATAATAGGTATATTTATTGGTGTTACACAAAATCAGATACAAAGATAAAAAGGTACGGTAAATCGCCATCAATATACCCAATGATCTTATATATATTTGTGTTCAAAATCTGTTATCTATCTAGCTATCTATTGCTGGACACCTTACTCCCCTTAATGAGGGTAGCCATACACAGAAGGCCCCCAAGCGGACCTATTCCCTGAAAGAGGGACAACCCGGGCCAGTTTACTGAAGGACTTACGGGATTGACTCAATTTAGGATCCGTCCGACTCCGAGACTCTCTGTATCTTGCTAGCACTATTTTTCTCCAGGTGTTTGCTACTATAGGTTATATTTTAACCTGGTGGAAAGTACAAGCCCTTAGCAGATGAATTATCGATATAGAAGGGCAAAATATAATACTACTATGTCTCTTGATAATTCTGGTTTAAAATGTATAAGTTTCATAATTAACAACGTATCTCGCTACTCAATCCTCATACTAGCTGATAATCATGATGGGGACATGGCAATTTACCGTCAGCTAAGGAACACAATAAACAGACTGGTAAACCCACTAGCCAGCAATAGGAAGGACTAGAGAAACCGAGAGCAGTTAACCCTTTCAGTCTTCGAGGACGCTTTTTCACTTACTTTTGGCAAACATTGGACGGTTTTACTCTAGTTTGGAAGACCCTCAGGAATCAAATGGGTAAAATCCATCACAATTAACCCTCTGACTCTCATAATACCGGTACCTACCTAAACTGAGAAAAATCGTCTACTAATAGCCAAAATAAAAGGAAGAAGCGCGTCCTCTTATCTTGAAAGGGTTAAGAGGGGTGAGAAATATGAGGTAAGGGTTTGACAAGCTGGGTCAGTGAGGTGAGACAAATGAAGAAGAGATAAGGTAAGGAGGTCAAGAAAAGAACAATTAAAATAGTCACTGATGCACATAGCCAGGCACGTGCACGAACACTTACGCACACGAAAGGTCAAGCAAACTAACACACACACACACACACACACACACACACACACACACACACACACACACACACCACACACACACACACACATACATACACATACACATACACATACACATACATACACACACACACACAACAAGTTTGAACCAACAATTTACGAGCAGAAGTTTATGAATCAACAGTTTACTAACTCTGTCACCGCCGGTACTATATATCGTTATATATTTAACTTCTGATAATAGAAACCCACTAAAAAAAAATGAGGTTGCGATTAAAGACCGTCATATTTAAGACCTAAAATTATGGATAGTTGGACACACAATGCAAAGGCTTGAAACTTAGGGGAGATGGGTCGTTTTCCTGGTCCCCCTTCTCCCTCATGCTTGGCCCCATTAGTTATCAGATGTTCAGACGTTCGGCCCATTAGTTTGGCAATTTTGAGACCTTTCGCCTCATTTTTTTGTCAATATTAAGACCTTTCGTGCCATTTAGGTGTCGATTTTTTCCTGGCGAGCGAAAGCGAGCCTGTAATATTAGAAGGAACCGGCCTTCGGCCGAGACATTTTTCTACCAAAATTTTTACAAATTCACCTTGAAAGGGGGTCTACGTTTTTTTTTAAATTTATTTACTTTTTTTTGTTTTTAAGTTTGATAGAGGTCTAGGGAGGAAACTAAAAAAGATAATATATATATATATATATATATATATATATATATATATATATATATATATATATATATATATATATATATATATATATATATATATATATATATATATATATATATATGAGGAAATATATACGCCCATTCTCCCTGAAACGGATATTACAGGAAAACTTTTATCGTCCATTTTTCGAGGGTCAGTATTGTTCTGGAAATATTTCTGGGATCTCTTGCACTGGCATCGGAGAATAAACTGAAGACAGATTAATTTAGGTGACCGATTTAGTCAAGAAATTTTCCCCCACATTTGCCTAACCAGTGTTGATGGTACAAGCCGAGGGAAAAACAAAACAAAACACTCATCTGATGCCGACTTTACGACCCACGACCCAGTCCAACAAATAGCATACCAATACAATGTTAAAATTAATTAAACTAAAATGGTTATGGAAAGGGTGTATATAGTGTAAATTATAATCTAACCATTTAAAGGTATATTGATTGTAATATACCTATCTAATAAAAGGATAGAATGTAAAAAGGTAAATCACTATCAGTATCCCCAATTATGTCATAGGCCTATACTTTTTTCATGACTTTTGTTATACCCTTCATTTTTAGTGTAGTCGACGAATACAAAAAAATCACGTATCAGTTAGCTCACATCAATAATACAGTAGGCTATATAGATTAAGGAGATTTTAAAGACATTCGCTCCATTAGTTTGACGATTTTAAGACCTTTCGTGCCATGTTGCTTTTTCCGGGGAAGCGATAGTGAGCCTGCAATTTAGGAGGAACCGGCCTTCGGCAATGGCATTGTTCTGCCGGAAAAATGCACAAATATATCTTGGAAGGGAAGTCTTGGGGGTATTTTTTTAACCTTGATTGAGGTTTAGGGAGGAAAGTGAAGAATATAATAATAATAAATTAATACACGAATTCATCCAAATCTCCCCTTCAAGGACACCCAATATTATAAGCTATGAACCTGTAACTTACGGACTAACATATCAAGGCATAGAGATCTCTAAAACGACAAAGTATACCCTAGAAACTTAAGCAAGTGTCACACCTGTGTCCGAAAATCCGTATCAGAGTCTGGTATTGGCAATAATCGAATAGCCTAGTCTATAGTTTTAGTATTTGGGTAGCTAATTCGTGTTTCGAGGTGTTTCTTGCTGTTTACATTTCAAAATAACATCATATTGGAAGTAACATTGGTCGAATTTTATCTGCTAGTGACTCGGAGCCTAGAATCTATTCGCTGTAAATAGGCAAGAAATCATGACCTCTGATTTCCGTAACTCAAAAACGACTAGAGTAATCGATCTAATATGTCTACCATTTGGAAAGAGTCAAGGAATAGATGTGGAAATGTACAGCCAATTTGCTCTGACCCTTTTTGAGTTACAGAGGATAGAGGTCATGATTTTTCGCCTATTTACAGCGAATAGACTATATATATCGGCTGCATGATCTCGTTTGTCGCCGGCATTACTAAAGGTGGCGTCACACGAGCGCATTTTCCGACAAATATCGATGTGCCATTTTGTTTTCCTCGTACGATTATGAGGCTCTTTCGCATTGGGATCGGAAACTAGATCGAAGGTAGATTATGCAACGTAATTTAATTCTTACGGAGCTTAAGGGGAGACCGACCGTTTTTCTGGACCCCCTTCTCCCTAATGTTTAGCCCCACTATTGTTGAGATTTTAAGACGTTGGTTCCATTAGTTTGGGGATTTTATGACCTTTCACCCCATTTCTTTGTCAATATTAGGACCCTTCGTTCCATTTAGTTGTCGATTTCTTCCTGGCGAGCGACAGCGAGCCTGTAATTTTAAGAGGAATCGCCCTTCGGCCGGGACATTTTTCAACCGAAAAATGTACATATTTATCTTGAAAAGGGGTCTAGGGGGTGTTTTTCTAAGCTTGATGGAGGTCTAGGGAGGAAACTAAAAAATAAATGAATAAATATATAGACCAAAGACCATGCACCAACCCTTTAAACAAATCACAGACCTTAAAAAACCCGGACCGGCAATTACACATCAACAAACGCGGCGCAAAATTAATTACGGTCTTCAACGTCCCTCAGCAGTTCACAGAAACCCTTTAACTGAGGGGGGTCACCGTTTTTGTTTTATTATCTTTCTCTCCTTTTCTCACTTTCCCTGGCTTGTATCCATTCGGCCCCATTCAGCCAACTGTTTTAAGACGTTTATTCCCATCCAGGTGTCGATTTCTTTTTGGTGAGCGATAGCGAGCCAGCATTGTATGGAGAAATCCGGCTTCGCCAGACATTTTTCTATCGAAAAATTTACAAATTTAGCTTGCTGTCAAAAAAAAAATATATATATATACAGTATATACTGTATATATGCTGGCTTGCTACCACTCACCAGGAAAATATTGACACCTGGATGGGGGTAAACGTCTGAAAACAGTAGGCTGAATGGGGCAGAATGGATAAAAGCCAAAGAGAGAGGGAGAGAAAGAGAAAAAAAGCGAGATGGGCTCCCTTAACTGAGCGTTTCCCAGAAAGTTGTATATATATAGATTCGAGCATTAGAAGGCGCACAAAAAGGGTCAATAGCCTGTTATGTTATTTATTTACTTATTTTTATGTGGCTGGTAAGTGGATATTTCAAGATAAATATAGATTAAAAACTATATACCGGGTATATATATAAACTTCACATCAACCCTTTAACAGTGGTTTCTTAGAATGTTTAATATATGGATTCGATCATTAGAAGATGCATAAAAACGTCAATAATATACTTTTTGTATGACTGGCTGGTAAATAGATAGATATTAGATAGATAGCCTATAGATTATAAACAAACATTTAGATAAACTTTACAACTAACCTTTCAAAATTATCAACAATCATTTTCGTGCAGGTTGGTCAATGAATCGATTCTAGATAGATCATAGATATAGATGCAACACAAATATATATAGCGAAATATTGATAAACTCCGAAATTAATTTTTTCTGCACAAATGCCTTTTCCGAATGTGTATATATACAGTAGATTCTAGCTTCGTAAAACGCACAAAAAGTCAACAATCCTTTTTCCATATTGGCTGGAAAGTGGACAGAGTCTAGATAGATAAATATATATAAATATACAATCAATAATTAAAACACATACACACACATACAATACATACATATATACAGTAGATAGATAGATAGATATAGATAGATAGATATACTTCACAGTTAACCCTCCACGTGAGACTAATAAATCATAATTATTCATATTATAAAGATTCGAACATTACACGTCCAACAGCAAGGTCAGCAATACTTTCCACTGCAGGCTGGTTAAAGGATAGATTCTGGATAGATAATAGAGACAAACAAACAAACATTCCCAGAGTGTTTATATATAGAGAGTAGAGCATTATCACAAGCAGGTCAACGACCCTATTTCCTGCAAGCTGGTAAAAAAAAAAAAATAACAAAAAAATAAACACAGATTCTAGGTACAAATATATTTAGATTTTGTTTGTATGTGCATGAAGGAGACAAAAGGTAAGCTGCCTGTAACGAGGGTCTCGCTCAAAGCTAAAGGAGTGACAGAGAGCCAAATTCAAGGGATGTTGGGGTCATAATGCCTGGACAAACGAAGTTTAAAGCAGTCTAAGTCATAGGAACAAGGAAAGATTGGTTGAGGGAGAGAGTTCAAGATACGTATATACTTCACAATTAACCTTACAAGATGATCAACAATACGTGTTCTGCAAGCTGGGAAGTGAATAGATGCTAACGAGATACAAAAAAACAATAAAATCAATATATGCATATAGATAAACTTCAAAATGTTCCCGCCATGAGTTTTATCCGAATGTTTTATCTTATAGAGTAAAGTTTTGTGTTTATTTTGTTATTATTATTATTATTATTATTACATATATATGTTTTTAGTTTGTTCCCTAGACTTATATCAAGCTTTAAAAAACACCCCCAAGACCCCCCTCTGAGATAAATTTGTAAATTTTCGGTAAAACAATGTCTCGGTCGAAGGCTGGTTCCTACTAAACTACTACTTGCTATCGCTTGCCAGAAATAAAATGACACGTAAATGGGACGAAACGTTTAAATATAGATAAATAAATGGTGCGAAAGGTCTTGAAATCGCCAAAGTAATGGGGCGAAGGTCTTAAAATCGTCTTATATTTAATGGAATTAAACATGACAAGCTGTACAAAACGGTCAACAATACCTTTTCCAAATGACGGAGCTTCATAAGGCACAGAAAAAAGTGATTGATACGTTTTGTGAAGGCTTTATATAGGCCTATATACAGTAGTCTAAATATGTGTATGTAATACGAAATATGGAAGGTATATACATTCTTCGCAATTAACCCTTTGGGCCTTCCCCGAATGTTTTATATAGAGATTATATAGATAGCTATGGAAAGCGCACAAACAGATCAATAAACTTTCAGGCAGGGTTATTAATCGATTGATCCTTCATAAAGATATATACAACTTGAAAATAAAACACTTAAATGAACGTCAATATTGCCTACTTCAATAGATTATAGATATGTATACGCTAAAAGAAATAATAAAGTTATGAACATAATGTAGACAAAGTTGTAACACTCTCTATGCGAGAAATACACGATTTACAAGAACGGATATTTTGTATATAATTATAGATAACATATAATACGCAGATAAATAGGAATACTAATATTTGGCTGTAATCCTTTTTCAAATGAAGTTTCCTCTGTTGTATTAAGCTTCAACGAGTGAATTAAAGGTCAATACTCATTCTATAGGTTCAGAGAAAAAGACTGATAGATGAAGATGTACAAATATAGATTCATAGAAAAAAGATAAATTAAATGACAGATAAAATATATCCAAGACATACTATAAAGCACAGATAAATCAATATTAAATCGCTCCAAACCAACCCATCCAATCCCCATAAACACACACCCACTTGACTCACTCACAATCACATTCAACAGGGTAGTTCACAGATGCTGATTTGGTGTTCCCGTCATGTGATAAGTGGCTGGAAATGAGGCACAGCTGTTTGTTGAACTCATTCAGAAGTTTACATTTGCTCAACGACGCCATCCAAGATTAACAGGTAGCAAAAGTCGTGATATATATGCAAAATCTTTGGATTGTCCGGTATGACCCATATTTAGCAATCAATCAAACGTATCGGAAAAAAATACAGACATGTGGCTGCTGCCGCTGCCGCTCTCTGCCTCTCTCTCACACACGGTACAAAACATCAAACAGCTCTATGACCACAGTCAAACACACGTAAAAACACACCCACATATAATATATATATATACACAGGATTTATACAACACCACCACAATGGCAGAGCGGATAATATGCGTCACATTGTATTGATAGAAAACACATATAACACACGGATATATTTTGTATTAACATGAATATTACTATCATATTCCGATATTTATTATAAGTGTGTGTGCGTGTGTGTGTGTGTGTGTGTGTGTGTGTGTGTGTGTGTGTGTGTGTGTGTGTGTGTGTGTGTGTGTGTGTGTGTGTGTGTGTGTGTGTGTGTAGTGACAGGTGGGATAAACTAAATTAAATTACTCACTTTAGACACATGTGCTGTCTCAGTAATTTCCCATATTCAATGCTTATTATCTCGATTAAACTAGTTACTTAACAAGGAACTAGATATAGGGTAAATATATACTTATACAGTATATCTATGTAAGCATGATCCAAACCTTCATCAGGAAATATATATAAACTGTAAATGCCTCACGCTTATACCCTCAACCACTCTTCCCAACACTCACCTACAGTAGGTGGGGAAACACTGAGTAATTGACGAGGAGGGCGCAAATAAACAAACATCGATGAGTCTATTTAACCACTTTAGTACTGGTAGGACAAAATCCTTTCATTAAACAATTTGACTATGCTTAGGCAGGACATCTAGGAATCATAGTGGTATAATCTATCAAATGAACCTTTGGAGATTCACTTATCCCTCCAAAATGTA
>CM064514.1:38582403-38673694 GCA_032716605.1 Paralithodes platypus
CCATAAGAGAGGTAGTTATGGATGAAAGGGCAACAGAGAGACCGGAAAGAAGAGAGAGAGAGAGAGAGAGTGTGAGAAGAGAAGAGGATGCAGGAAAGAATTGGTTAGAAGATTGGAGGAGAGGACAATTGGTACTTATAACGATTAATGCAAAAAAAGTTTAGGAATTTGAGAAAGGGTGGGAAAGTAAGATATTAAGAAAAGGGTAGCAGAGAGAGCGGAAAGAAAGGGTGTGGAAGGGGTGACCAATAAGAGAGAGTGTGTATATGGAAGGGAAGGGGAGAGGGATGGGGAAGAGTTTTATGTCAGAGAGAAAGAGAGAATTAGAATAACAAAGGAAGAGAGCGGAAACAAAACAATGAGTAAAGTCAGGGTGAGGGAAATAGCCACAAGAACGAACAATGGGTATGGATAAATGAATAAATACGTAAATATATAATATAATACAGTTTATGTGAGGAGAAGAAGAAGGACGGATTGTGAAGAAAAGATTATGTTTTTGTTTCATTATAGTAGATATAATAATAATATAGGTGTGTATATTATGCTACTGATAAAAATATAGCTATTGTTTATATAATATATATTGAGGGTATCTTGTGTGTGTGTGTGTTTGTAGAAATAATACATAGGTGTGTATGCTAGTGATAAAACGAAAGCTACTGTTTGTGTGTGTGTGTGATAATTTAAGAGTATGTTTATATGTGCTGTGTGAGTGCGTGTGTGTTCTTTTATGTGTAGAGACAATATATGTGTGGATGCTAGTGATAAAACGATAGATGATGTTTATGTGTGTGATAAAATGAGGATACATGTTCCTGTGTGTGTGTGTGTGTGTGTGTGTGTGTGTGGGTGGGTGATGTGTGTGTGTACAGATGTTGATAGATCTGTAGCTATTACATGGAGGAAAAACGAATATCATATTTGATAATGGGACAGAAAATGATAAAGTGTATATAGTTTTAGGAGATACTGGAGAAAATATGGAGTAAAGCTCTGGGTTGTTGTGAGCAAATATGGTAAGAAGGAGAGGGACCGAGAGGAATAATAAGGTTCTCCCATCCAGGAAGGACAGGAGATTAAAGGTCATGCTTAGAGAGAGGAGAGAGAGAGAGAGAGAGAGAGACGAGAAGAGGAGAGAGAGAAAGAGTGCAAATTCAAATTATAATAATTTTATTTCCATTAAACAGTGGTTATTCTTTACAGATCCAATTATAATATTTATATGCTAAACTATTAAAATATTACACAGGGCAAGGGTGAGAGTGAGAGTGGAGAGGGAAAGGAGAGAGTACTACTATGTGTTAAATTATTGGACATTGGGTGAAAAAGATGAATATATGTATTGTGTTGGGGGAGAGGGAAGGGAGAGGAGGAGGGAAGAGCTTTTGATGTTATGTGTTAAATTATTGAACTACGGAGAGAGAGAGGGTGGGGGTGGGGGGGGGGGGGAGATGTCTTCGTACTGCTATTTGTCGTATTAATGGATATTAGCCGTAGGATAAATACATGGAGTGCACATATTTTAGTATATGGAATTTATGGTGAGAGATGAGCAGAGAGAAGATGAGACTCTTGGAACGATGAGAGAGAGAGAGAGAAGGAGAGAGGAGAGAGCGGACCCAGGAGAGACCTCTGCGTTTGCTTGTAGGGTTCAAATCTATTATCTGGGAATAAAAAGGTTAAATCGGAGGGATCATGAATGTATGTATGTATGGGTGTCTGCGTTAAGACGCAGTCCTACACAGGACGAGAGAGAGAGAAGGATGAGAGAGAAGAGGAGGGGACGCGTTTTGGCTGTTTCTTTCTTGTGTAGTGTCAAATTATCATACTGGGAATAAAAAGGTTAATGGAGGGCCTATGAATGTATGTATGTATGGGTGTCTGCTTACGACCAGTCGGCCTTACAGAGAGAGAGAGGAGGAGGGGGGGGGGGGACGTGAGAGAGATGGGGAGACGGGAGAGAGGAGAGGATCCAGGAGAGGAGAAGAAATGAATTGAGAGAGAGATGAGAAGAGGAAGAGAGAGAGAGAGAGTGAGATTTGATTTTATATGTTCATTAAACATTACAAAAGTACATGATAGGCCTTGGTATTAGGCCTCTTGATTACACAATTTACATATAACAATGTTCATCATTGAATTAAAAATGCATTAACAATTCAAATTTATATTACTGAATTATGTTGAGAGAGAGAGAGAGAGAGAGAGATGGAGAGAGAGAGAGAGGTGACAGGATACTCGAGTGTGTGAGAGAGAGAGAGAGAGGAGAGAGGCAGCATTGAGGAGCTGTCATAGAGAGGGAGAGGTACCGGCATGTGATGAGAGATTGTCCGTTGTATAGTATGGCGGCTGGGATGACAGGGAAAGATTGGGAAGGGGGAGAGGGATCAGGGGAGGGGGGAAAGAGGGGGCAGGGGGATGGTGGGAACAAAAAATAAGGGTGAGAGGTGGTTAGGATGCAGGAGAATGAGATCGGGGAAGGAGAGAGGAAAAGCGAGGGAAAGAGGGCAGAGTAAGAGATAATCGGAGAGTATGTGTGTATGTGTGTTCGCTTATGTGTAGAGATAGTATGTGTGTATATGCTAGTGATAAAACGATAGATAATGTTTATGTGTGAGATAAAGTGAGAGTAGATGTCCCTCTGTGTGTGTGTGTGTGTGTGTGTGTGTGTAGAAATGAAATAGAATGAGAAACAATATATATATACATATACAGTATATATGTATAATATGTATAATTTTGATCACTTAATGCTTCGTAGCAAGGAAAGGGACGGAGGAAGTGAGGAAGGGAGTTGGAGGAGGAGATGAAGGGTCAGGGCTTGCCCAACATGTGGGAGTTATATCTCTTATTGGGGGTCTATGATAACTTCGGAGGGGAAAACATGAAGTTAAGTTCTGGATACATTTCGTTTCCATTCACTGATATACTTTCACATGTTGCCAGAGCATTAATTTTTAACTGTCTTTGTCGTTCTCCTAAATGCCAGAGGGATTAGAGGGTGGAGGGAGAGTCTTCAGCTTTGCTCTTCTTTCTTTTTAAACTAGCCTATATTTTAAATTTGTTCTCTCTTCAAACAATACGTCTTGACCTATTTCAGACAGTGAGACATGTGTGGTCAGTATATTATGATGTAAGTATATATTCATCAATCTCTCTCTCTCTCTCTCTCATAGCATGACACAAACACACATATACAGACATACAGATACATTCCCTTCCTTTCTCGCGGTCCAATGATTTGACACAAAACAGTATACATAAAGTCTGCCTCTCTCTCTCTCTCTCTCTCTCTCTCTCTCTCTCTCTCTGAGAATTATGTGTAGCATATAAATACACAAATGGATTCTTGTTCTTTATTCACGTCCAATAATTCTGCACGAAATATTAAACACGGTTTCTTTCTTCACGAGAGAGAGAGAGAGAGAGAGAGAGAGAGAGAGAGAGAGAGAGAGAGAGAGAGAGAGGTGAGGGGAGTGGGGTTGCAAGCCATAATAAATGTATCTGTACACACGAACAACATTTGTTGTTTACTCCATCTTTATATATATATATATATATATATATATATATATATATATATATATATATATATATATCCAAATATAACTTCGTGTTTTCATAAATTAACCTTTAACATAACCTTGCTAAACCTATTTTTATAAGGATTGTATATTTTGTTTTCGTCATAATATACCTTGCATGTAATCTTTCAAAAGTGAAACAAAATACCCAGAGAAATTCCTATTTTGAGCACATAAATAAGCGAGCGCACACACTCAGACATCCTCAGTATGCCTTGCTCTCTCTCTCTTCTCTCACACACACACAAGCACACCTTTTTTTCCCTCTCTCCCTGGCCAATAACTCATCACATACCGTTCCAGTACACATCTCGTTTTCTGACAGCATTTCAATGAGGCTTTCTTCTCTTTCCTGTCCCCCCCCCCCCCCCCCCCTACCTCTCTCTCTCTCTATATATATATATATATATATATATATGAAAAACAGTATATGATAAGTCAACTATACTATTCGTTAAAATATGATGATGTAGACATTTAGTGAAATTTTAATACGATAATCTAAGAGTAGGCCTACATAAAATAATAATAGGAAATGTGAAATATATTAAGTATAAAATAAGTTGTAGAAAAATAGAGAATAAAAATAATGAAAAGATGTAGGAAATTAGGCGAACCAAACGATAAATAAATGGTCTTGGTATGCAAAAGAAAAAGACAAATCCAAGCACTAAAGCTAGAGATAAGCAAAGCAAGGTGTAAGGAGAGTAAAATAATAAATATATCAATAAATATACTAGATATCGTAATGAGGAAAACCATAAGTAATAAAGCGAAATAAATTATCCTGGTATACAGAACAAGTAAATAATTAATATAAGAAACTCTTAGAACATCAAGGGACTGGAGTTCTCGAAAAGGGTCTCCAGTCTAGATTCTATTCTTGACTTACAGTGTCCTGGCTTAATAATCCAGAAGGGTTGATAGCTTCTTAAGTCTTATTTTAACTAACTAAGTAGAACATCAACAAAAAGGCTACGGACTGCACTAAATCCTTGTTTGTCAAAAATCGGTAAAAATATAGTATACCAATGATAGAAAAAAGTCAACTCATTACCCGTTCATCGTCAACAAAGTCAACTCATTACCCGTTCATCGTCAACAAAGTCAACTCATTACCCGTTCATCGTCAACAAAGTCAACTCATTACCCGTTCATCGTCAACAAAGTCAACTCATTACCCGTTCATCGTCAACAAAGTCAACTCATTACCCGTTCATCGTCCACACGGTCAACTCATCGTCATCGTCAACAAAGTCAACTCATTACCCGTTCATCGTCAACAAAGTCAACTCATTACCCGTTCATCGTCAACAAATATTAAAGTAGATGAATAAATGAGGCAAAAAAAAAAAAAAAAAAAGGAAGATAAGAACTACGTAATAAAAAATGAAACTCAAGAACAACAAAAATAAGCTTCAGATAAGCAGAGCGCGCGAGGTAAGGAGGCTTGCCAATGACAGGACTTAAGGGGAAACAAAATTAAGAGAGTAAAAAAGAAAAAAACAAAAAAGGTAGGAACAGGCAAAAAAGGAAGAGTGCGACGAGAGAAGGGTTGGGAAAAACTTGGCAGCGTGGAGATAGATGGACAGATAACTTAGTGGATAGATAAATTGTTAGAAAGATTACTCGAGAGAAAATAGGTCTACGGATGTGGAGTATATATATATATAAATATATATATATATATATATATATATATATATATATATATATATATATATATATATATATATATAGAGAGAGAGAGAGAGAGAGAGAGAGAGAGAGAGAGAGAGAGCGATATGTAAATATCACAGTTATTCGGACACTGGCCAATACTGTTACACAAATGTTTATAAAAATAATATTGACATACAAACACGATAACATTTAGCCCCACGTAAAACACTATAAATATACTTTTCAATACTGAAATAATATGTACAGTCGTAGCCATTAATTCGGATACATAATGAAGCCTTGAACTATTTTATTGGAACCTGAAATTCCAATATCTAGTTTAAATTTAGTTAGAAGATTCAATTTTACTTGACACTGTTTTGGAAAGGTATATGTCCGTATTAATAACTGCAACTGTACCTGTATTAACCCTCAGTAAGTTAACACATATTTCTGGCTAACATTAGACGATTGAATGCAGTTTAAGAGGACCCTCAGTTATTTATATGGTTTATTGAGATAGTATATACCCCGTTGAGTCCTAGAGGAAGATTATAAGCAAAGGAAGATCGTCTAATGGTAACCGTAATATGATGAGATTTACGCCATCGTGCTGAAGGGGTTAAGAAGATAACTCACCGTCTTTGATCTACCTGTCTCTGGCATTTCCTGTCTTCATTGTTTCCTTTATTCGTTTTGCCTCTTCCTTCCCATAGTAGTCTTATTTTAATTTTCAATCCCTCTTCCTCTACTATTCTTTCATACATCTTTGCCTTCTTTTCTTTATTTTCCTTGTATTGATCCTCCAAATATCTCTTTATTTCTCTTCCATTCTCTCAATTCATCTTGTTACCATACTCATCATTATAGTAGACATATTTGCGTTACATATATAATGCAGTAATTGCCATTATCTTATCACTCTCTTCCCTCTTTACTTCATTACTTCCTCTTTCATGTCGCATTTGTCGTAATTATCACCATTATGAGTTTCTCCATAGTCGTCATATTCATTCTAATCATATAATTTGTGTCCTTCTTCTTCTTCTCCCCTTTATCTCTCCATCTCTACCTCTACCCACGACACGTCAAATCAACCCCTCAAAATGCCTTCTACCAGAAAGAACTTTAGGGAAAAAACGTAGTGGATTTGAAAGAAAAACAAAAAATGCAAATAAAGTGTCCCAGAAATGGAAGCGAACGTCTAAATATGCAAATTGCTCGAGTGACGTTTTTTCCTCTCGATTATTTTTCCAAAGGCGTGTCTTTTTTTACAGGATAAAGTAGGACCGATATTGAGTTAGACTTTTCATTCATTTTTTGGGAGTAATATTATTCTTTGTCTTTGTTGTTTTTGTTGTACATAACAGGTTTGTAGGTAATAGGTTCTGAAAGGCGTAAGTTCGGATTCGCATTTTGGATGTGAGTGTTGTTGGTCACAGACAGACACACACACACACACACACACACACACACACACACACACACACACACACACACACACACACACACACACACATACACTCACACACACACACACACACACACACACATAGTTATACACAAATTTACATACTGTATACGCACTGACTATAAAGGTTTTAGGACCATATGGCAAAGTATATATGGTGATTTTATGTGAATAAAATTATAGTGTTAAAGAAAGTGTGTGTGTGTGTGTGTGTGTGTGTGTGTGCGCAATTTGGCTGTATAGGATGATGAAAGCCTTGTGAATATATGTTGGGGAAACCTGTATGTGTAGGTGTGTGCGTGTCTGCATGTATGAAGGTGTGTGCGTGTGGGTAGATGTGTGTAGGTGTGTGCGTGTGTGTAGTTGTCAGTAAACTAAGAGTTATGTCGGTTTTAATCAGGGAAAAGGATTCACCTTTTCTCTCTCTCTCTCTCTCTCTCTATATATATATATATATATATATATATATATATATATATATATATATATATATATATATACAAAACCAGGCATATAATATCCATCCCATAGTGTTTCGCGTTTCACAGAATAACGCTCACTACAAAACTACATTGGGTAAAGCCGAAGCAGGAATTTGGAGAGCAGAATATATTTTTGGGTTTGTAAAAATATATTTCTATGTGTGTCGGGATTGGTTGTGATGCTGGCTGGTCCGATTGAAAGTAATATGGACGTGTTATGTTTACCGGAATAGGCTCCGGGAAGAATAGTCAGTTGGTCAGTCAGTCAGTCAGTCAGTCAGCCGGTTGGTCAGTCAGGAATACAGTCAGTTAGTCAGTCAAGAATACAGTCAGTCAGTTATCCAGTTAGTTTATCAGTCATTCAGTTTATCGGTCGGTCAGATTGGTAAGCAATATAGCCGTGTTTTATTTGCGGGAATATGCTCGTGGAAGAACTCATTCAGTCAGGCATTTTATTAGTCGGTAAGATTGGAAGTAAAATAGCCGTGCCATATTGTGAAGTTATTCGGCCAGATAGTCAGTAGTTAGCCAACCCAAGCAGTTTATTTTATTGTATTTATGTATTTTTTATATATTTATTATTATTTGTATTTTTTTAATAGTTGAAGTTAGATGGTTTAATATAGTTTAGTAATATTATATGGCGTCCTGTGGTGCATTGGTGACCTCCCCTGGCTTACAACCGAGAGGACTCACAACAGGTGGATATTTTGGGCAGTCTCTTCACACCTGACGCCTCTGTTCACCTAGTAGGAAATAGGACTGTTATAGTCAGTGGGCATTCGTGAGTTCCTATCTGGGAAGGTGAGCTGTGGTAACCTAGATGATATGCATGCACTTTCCCAACGTAGATTATTGTTGTACTATATTTGTTATTAGTTTATGTAAGATAGATTAACAGACAGACAAGCAGGTGGTTGGATTGATTGATATATAGATAGATAGGTAGATAGATAGATAGATGAATAAATAGATAGCTAGATAGACAGATAGAAGATAGATAGATTTATATTTTTGTTTTTTCCAAGGGTAATTTTCCGTGAAGGCAATACCCGCAGACTGTAGTGATCCTCCACCTTTTTGAGCTACAACTCGTGCCATGTTCCCGGACTAAAGTTCCCACAATTAACCCTTTGACGGATGGCACCTCTTTTTGTTTTAGTCTGTGTGTCATTAAAAGGTTATGTACTGTTTAACCCTTTCGGAACAGTAACGTTATTCTTGTTATTATTGAAAGGTTATGTACTGTTTAACCCTTTCGGAACAGTAACGTTATTCTTGTTATTATTCTGGCTATTAATACACGATTTCATACCTTTAGCAATGAAACAGGTAGAATACATTTCAGTCAACACTGTCACAGACCCTATCAACACTTAAATTAATGACATCGTCTAATAATAGCCAGACTAAAAGGAAACAATGTGTCATAGCATACTTAAACGCGATGTAGAATCCTTTAGTCATTCTATTCCCCCATTAATACCAATGCCCATTCACAAGCTAGCAAAATATATGGTATTAGCCGGGAAATAACAATAATAAGAGTGGCTGTAATATTAGGGCAAACAAATGATAACATAAAATAAAACATATTATAATAAATCAAAATAAAAATGAAACTAAATAATAATATATAATGAAATCAATTACATCCGTTGACCGTGAGATCCGGTATCCTTCCTGTAGTTATCACCTGTCATGTTTCTTGCTTAAAGTTCCCATAATTAACCTTTTGACTGATGGCAACTCTTTTTGGTTCACTAATTTTTAGTTTTTATTCCTTTTAGGAAAAACTTGTGGAATTTAAATAGTTAATTCACTGTATGTTAGAGGTTCTTTCTAACGTAATTCAATTATTTCAAAATAATGCAGAATAAATTGTAGATGCTGTCATCGTACATAAATGTTTTGTGTCGTTAAAGGCATAATACAGTATACAGTAGAGGTGTACCTTACCCGATTTCTGTTATGCCTAATTCATGTTCATTGACCTATTATATGTCTGGTGCTTCAATCAAATTTCCGTAAGAATTAAACTACCCAATATGATCTGCCTTCGATGTTGTTTCCGATTCCATTGCGAAGGAGCTTCAAAATAGTACGAGGAAAAGTTGCTCATCAAAAATTACAGGAAAATCCGCTCGTGTGACACCGCCTTTATGCTATGTAAAATTCTTGCTGTTTCTACCTGTTCATCTTGGGTGGCCTCGTTGAGCAATAATATATTTTAAATAGACTTGATAAGCACCTGTGCTTCGTTTTAAACCATTTACCACATACCTTAAACGCAATGTCCACAGCTGTGAAAGCGCCTATTAAATATAACATTATCAATGAGAGAGTTAACTCTTTCGCAGTGTTTAACCCCTTCTGTTCTGGCGACGTCTAATTTATTATATTCCGGCTACTATTAGACAATTTATTATATTCTGGCTACTATTAGACAATTTATTATATTCCGGCTACTATTAGACAATTTATTATATTCCGGCTACTATTAGACAATTTATTATATTCCGGCTACTATTAGACAATTTATTATATTCCGGCTACTATTAGACAATTTATTATATTCCGGCTACTATTAGACAATTTCATTCAGTTTAAAAATGGCCTCCAGCAATTAACAGGCTTTGAACTATCTCACATAACCATTTTTACTAACACAGATCCTTCTTAAACTGAGCAAAATCGTTTAAATATAGCTAGAATAATATTTATAAGACGTCGCCGGTACAGAAGGGGTTAAGATTTGACAAGGTAGCGTAGTAATAGAAGCAAATTGTGTTGTTTCTGAACTCTTAAACGGTTTATTGAAAAACAATATACAAGCACTGTGTTTCAGGCAGGTGGCACCACATCCTGTAAGTGATATATTGTCCACATATGTTCGTGCTAAATCACCTTACCTAACTTCCATTCGCTGTTCAGAGAGAGAGAGAGAGAGAGAGAGAGAGAGAGAGAGAGAGAGAGAGAGAGAGAGAGAGAGAGAGAGAAATTGTATACCCATCAACAAAGGATTAAGCAAACAATATCACAGCGTTTACAATTTTATGTTTTTATTGACTAGCTTGGCACATAAACCGATGCGCTGTACAGTATATATCCTTAACCCCACATTGATGTATATGTATAATACGGTATGTATAGTCATTCAACACACCTGGTTAAATGAATAGTAGTGGTACAAAAAGTTGATACGATTATTCTGCAACAGTTTTTACTTCAGAATACAATGCCACGTTTTTATTGTATTACAGCTTGCAATAGACGGTTTTATTCAATTTAGAAAGGCATAGTTGGCGTCATTGAGTTGATTGATATAGATTTGACTCCTATAATTTTTGTAAGTGTTTCCTAAGTTGAAAAAATATCGTCTTTTGATAGCCAGATTACTATTAAAAAGGCATCATAGTACACTGAAAGGGTTAACTCTCTTGGGATGTAATGACACGATTTGTCATTATATTCTGGCTATTATTAGACGATTCTATGCGATTTAGGAATAATCTTTGAATCATTAAAGGAGCAAATACTATCTCATGTAGCCTTCTGGCTTACAAAATTCTTTCCTAAGCTGAATAAAATCGTTTAATAATAGCCAAAATACAAGGGAAAACGCATCATCTTATAGTCAAAGGGTTAACACGCCTATCTAAATGAACATGATATATGAACAAACCGGATACGTTTATTCTGCAACAGTTAACCATGATGATGTTCTCGTGTATTATGGCTACCGGTAGACGATGTTATTCAAGTTTAGGAAGGATCTGTTGGAGTGAAAGGATGGAATAAAAATAGTGTTTACCACTTTGGTGTAGAGGTCCTTCCTAATTTGAATACAATCGTTAAATGGTGGACAAAAATAAAGCGAGAACAATTTAATGCGTTTAAGGGAAGAAAATCCACAGTCCCGTAAATAATTAAATGGATGCATTATACCTACATGAAGGAAGGAGGTTTTATTGTAAGGACACGACAGTTTCGAGACCTGAAGAGGACTCCAGAGAGAGTCTAAACTGTCGTGTCATCACAATACAGCGATTTTTCCTCATGTGGGCAACATTTGTCCATGATGCAATGTTTAAACGCCCTACCCATCGTTTGATCATTTTTGAGGTATAAGTCGCAGCACTCGGCTGAATGTGTGATAATAATATTGATGACAGTATTATTTAGACATTATCACTTAATGAATTTGTAAATACAATTAGGATTTCGTAACCAATGATAAACATAATATTGATCATATTAATCTAATATATTCAATACATAGTGTAATATCTAACAAGTTAATTATATATATAACAAAATAGTTATAGCTATAACAATAATTACAACAGCAAACTGATGGTTGTAAATACAAAATATATGTTGAATAAGAGTAAAATGCAAATCAATTGAAACCATCACAAGGGAATTTAATAAATTTGATTATCTGTTCTTGGACATTTCAACCAGATCTCGAACAGTGCAATTTCAACGAGGGGCAATCATACAATTATACAACGAAAGCTAATGGTATTGGTTGATTTGGCACTAGTTGAGAGCTACTGGTTGAAATGGTCTACTGGCTGAAATGGTATACTGGTTGAAATTATCTACTGGTTAAAAGGTTCTCGTGGTTAAAAGGTTATCCTGGTTGATATGGTCTACTGGTTGATATGGTCTACTGGTTGAAATTGTCTTCTGGTTGAGATCTACTAGTTGAAAATAGTCTACTAGTGGAAATGGTCCAAATGGTTGACTTGGCACTGGTTGAAATGGTATACTAGTGGAAATGGTCTCCTGGTTGAATTGTCCTGTGTCCTTGCCATTAACCTGACCATCATAGACCTGACCTGATGTAAGCACAGCGGGTGGGTGTATAAAACCCCGAAGGTCTGAATATAGCCTCGATTTGGAAAACAAAATATCGCGCCGGTTGATGATCACGAAAGCTATCCCACGGAACGAGCCCACTTTGAAACTTCTCGCCGCGCTGCTCAATAAACTCGCCCCTCGGGGCAAAATTTACACTCATCAAAAAGGACCCGGTGAGGGGTAGGTGCCACGACATGCTGTCCGGGTTATTTCGTCAATAGCCCGGGCTATTGGTGATCTACCGGATATCAAACAATTTCCGAGACCATAAAAAAGTGTCGTGTCACAGTGAAGGGTGATTTCGAGTGTACACACAGATTAGCCTAGGAATTATTAGCAACTCGAGAGGAAAACTGCTAAGATCCCTTCAGGAGGAGTCAAGCAAGGCTGAGAGAGGGACAGGAACGCCGTCTCCCCTCCCATCCCCTCCTCCTTTCTTGACCACAACAACTGACCACTCGTAAACCCCCCATCCTCCCCTACATCCCCTCACCCGAGTGTCCGTGGGAAAATAAATTTATCGTATTATTTTCTGATATTTTGCTCACATCGTCTAATCTCCTTCTCCTCCCTCCCCAACCACCCCCCATGCCGTTAACGTGAAAGTGAACGTGAATGCAGGCGAAGTGAACGGAAAGGATAACACAATGGAGGAAACCACTGACAATGATACAGATCCTGAACAAACACACCATGACACCAACGACGTGATGGACGACAGAACCGAGTGCCGAGAGGAAGAGGAAGAGGAAGACAGAAGAGGAAGAGAAAGAGAAAGAGGAGAAGGAGGAGAAGCAGATGACGGGGGGTATGTCGTGGTCGATTCTAAGAAGAAGAATAACAAGAGGAACGAAAAGGGGGAGGCGAATGAGCGAGCTCAATTTGTACATCGAAAACGTGACCAGCAAGAACCGTCAACCGTATCGGAGTCAGTGCCTCTTTACCTGCCTAAAGATAACACAATGAACGAGACAGACTTCTTCAACTGGGCCTTATCGCTGTCAGTATCCCATCCAGACCTGAAAGTATCATTTGCCAAGGGCTATAATAGGCCGTTCATACGAAGTGTAGGGAATGCAACCCTCAAGTTTCTCACTACACAGGGGTATAAGGGAGTGAAGCTAGTACCACCTAGCCCGGATGAAGTCAAGACTAAGGTCATTATAAAACGATACCCTCTCCCCGCCTCCCTTGAAGCAGTACAGCAACATTCTCAAGTGGTGTGGGCAAGGAGACACATAATACGAGGGGAAGAGAGTGAGCAAGTGCTTGCCTTGTGGAAAGGGGTGATACCGGGCAGGCATCAATTTATAAGTATCCTTCCTCCCAACCCCATAGCCACCTATAACGAACCACCTGCCTTCTGTCTACGTTGCAGCAAATGGGGACACAAAAGTTTTAGCTGCAAGGAATCTCACAGGTGCAGGTTCTGCGCAGGGCAACACGAGTCATCCGTTTGTGGCAAACATATAAAAGAAGGAAAATATGTCTCTCCAAGGTGCGCCAACTGCAATGGTCATCATAATGCACACTCGATTCTCTGCAGCAAACGCCCATCAACTAGGAGCTCAAACAACAGGTCGTCAGCTGATCACATCGCCCCCCACTCTCCACTCACCGTTACCCCCTCACCCCGGTCAGCTGGGCATACAGTGAACCGCTCTACCTCCGTCACACTCCCCCTCTCTCTCCCTCTCACACCCACCTCCCGTCCCCTCTTGCCTCCCTCCCTTCCATCCTCCTCCTCCTCCTCTTCCCATTCCTCACTCTCCTCCCCTGTCCCTCCTTTGTCCCCCCCACAGGTACGAAAATGTGACAGACAAGGGAGCAACAACAACACCACCATGGTTGTGGGGGCAGGGCTGGCCCAGGAGACTGCAGCCACTGCCAGCGGCGTGGGGGGAGAAGTCGGGGATCAAGGGCGCGCGGGGACATCAAGACAGCCCACCAGTACACATGTGTGGGCAGATGTGGCGGGTACAGGCGTGGGACAAACACAACAACAACAAGTGTCAACATCCCGGCTGCCACGAACCCCCCCACCCCACCCCCACCACAACAACAACAACAACAACGATGAGATGACACACGCCATACAAATTACCCTGGCTCACCTCAGGTCTGTGGCGGATCAACAACAACAGCAACTGCAACGGCTCATGGAGCAGCAACTTGAGTTCCAAGCACAATTAGGTGAGATGATGAGAGCACAAATAAATGAGGCGATGAAATTGGTACTCGCATGTGTAGCCAACAAAATGAACAATAACCAGGCGGAGAACAATAGTGACAATGCGAGTAATATTACAAACTGTAAGCAGGGGGAATATCACAGTGTTAGAGGGGAACAAACTGGAATTCCATTAGTAAGAGACGATGTTTTAAACAATGTTTCCCATGCCTTGCCAAGAAAGGTCACGGTTAAATCAATAAGGGAAAACTAGAAAAACTTTCAGAAAGGGAGGGTATGCGCCTCCTCTCTGCTGTTTCAACAATGAAAGAGACAGCCAAAGTAATTGAGGGTATGGTAGACCCGGTAGAGACAGCTAGTGTTGAAGAAACCCAAGTAGGTAGTGATAATGAATAACACAGGAAATTGTGATACAGGCCTAAAGGTGTTATGTTGGAATATCAATGGCATTAACCAACGCTTTGTAGAGCTTCAGCATTTTGCAATGTTGCATGACGTGGATGTAATATGTCTCCAAGAAACCAGGGCTAATGAAACATTTCGCCCTAGATTTGGAAATTATATTGCCCATGTACACAACTGCACTGAAACATCTGCCAGGGGTTTGATTACGTATGTAAAAAAGACTATACCTGTAAAGAGGTTTTATTGTTCTTTTGGTAGGGACACTGAAAATATATCTTTAAAGTTATACCTTGATGATTACCAACTTAATATAATCAACATATATGTAGGTTGCAACTCACTCGATACACAAGAATTTCCTGACCTGCTATATGAAGAACAGACTCTATTGATGGGCGACCTAAATGCTCACCATAGAGCTCTGTCCTCGCATGAAGGTAGGAATAATACTAATGTTAATGGTCAACGATGGTTAAATTATATAAACTCCTGTAATGAGGTAAGACTAATAGGACAGCCGGAGTCAACGCATGTCCTAGGTGGCAGGCTAGATTATGTTTGTCTGTATAACGAGCCATATCGTACCTGTTCTGTTCACAAGCAGGACTTACTATTATCTGATCACTTTGCACTATTAACTAAGCTAGATGTTAAAAAGAGGCGGGTTGATGGGGGGAGGAAGAGGCTCCAACTCCTACCACAGCATACCAAAGAATTTGTGGAGGGAATGAGTAAGTGGTTTGAGTCATATCCTGAGACTAACTCAATAAATACTTTCTATCAAGATCTAACAAGATATGCTGAACAGCAAATCTCTCATAAAAAGACAACAAACAAACAGCAATCAAACAAGAAAAAAAACAAAAATAATAGGGGAAACAAATACCGTTCAAATGCCAAGGGTGGAATCTGGCAAAGGTGGTACAGGGATGATAAAGAGGTACAAGATACCACCAATTTGTTAAAAACTGCTACACAAATTTGGAAGGGTAATACAACTGGTGAAAACTTTGAAAATATAAAAATCTGTGGTCAAAGGGCCCATCAGGCTAAAATTAAAGCAAGGGAGAAATTCTGGTTAGACTTTTTAAATCACACAAATAAAGATACATCCATCAGTGTTGTGTGGAGGAAAATAAATATTGCAAGGGGGAAAACTAACCAAGCTGCAGCACATCCCCACCCTCAGGAATATGCTCAAACCCTTATGGATGAATGGGCCTCTGCCTCCACCTACAGTAATCTGCCTCTCAGAGTTAGGAATAAGCTAGGACCCAACCTGCCGGATTTTCGCCAACAAGTAGACGAAGCAATAGCCATTAAGGATGACTCGTGTAAAGATATAAACACTTACGAGCTCCAAAGAGCCCTATCCAACAACAAAAGTAGTGCCCCAGGGGAGGATGGGATAACATATCCCATTCTACGTGCAATGACAGAGGTTGCAGGCAATCCATTGCTGGATTTCTTTAACCTTAGCTATCGCAACAGTGTCATCCCTCCTGACTGGAAAAGAGCTGTCATAATTCCTGTACCCAAGGCTGGTTCTGTTACAGCCATGAGACCTATATCACTTCTTTCTTGTTATTGCAAGACAATTGAAAGGATTGTCCTTAATAGGCTACTGCACAAAATAGAGTCACAATTGAGCCCGCATTGAATGGCTACATCAAAGGCAGAAGTACAATGTCCTGTATCACATCATATCTCTCTAACCATAGGTGTAACTTTACTGTATTTTTAGATTTAAAGGGTGCATTTGATGTAGCAAACAGGGATGTAATACTTTGCGAGTTGGCGAAAATGGGTGTAAAAGGTAAACTATTGGGCTGGATCAAGGAATACCTCAGCAATAGAAGTGCATATGTCGTCTTTCAAGGTAAAAAGTCTGAAGTACGTAAGCTTGAGCTGGGTACACCACAGGGGGGAGTATTAAGTCCAATACTATTCAACATATTAATGCACATTATTGTTAGACTCAAATTTCCCAGAGGAGTGATCTGTGAAAGCTATGCTGATGATATTTTGATCCAGGCCGATAGTCACAGGGACATGCAACGTGCCCTAGACTTGGTAGGAGAAGCTTGTGACCAATTAGGCCTGGTAATATCAACAAACAAAACAAAAGCCATAACAAAAGGTTGGAATCGTAACAAGCCTCTACATCTTCATGGTAATGTACTGGAGAGGGTAGACTATTATAAATATCTGGGAGTGTATGTTGGGGGACTACAGGGTAATAATGCTGAATTTAATCATGTAATGACCACCTGTAAAAGACGACTAAGGCCCCTTAAAGTAATGTCATGGAAAGGCTTGGGTGCCTCCATCACTATCCTCAGGACCATGTACATTGCCTATATTAGATCAGTAATTGACTACCATGCACCTGCTCTATCCTGTCTACCTGCTAATCAGATCGAAAAACTTGACAAACTGCAAAATGAAGCCATGAGACTTATTTTTGGATGTCCGAGAAATGTCAAGGTAAAAAATCTTAGATATGAGTTAAATCTATCGTCCATCACTGATAGAATAAAAGAAACAAATATGATAATAGGCATACGAACACTGAGAGACGACAGAGAAACACGACCTAAGACTGCACTAATGGAGCTACTTAGAATAGATGACTTAAAAGGCAGGGACTGGCCACATGTAACTGCTGCTGACATTCTTGACTACCAGCTTACAGACTACTATATCGGTGACTGGCAACTGACTGACCCCACCCCGCCCACCCAGCTTACAGACTACCATCCAGATGACCGGTAATTGAGTGTCCCCCTTCCGCCCTGGGAAGAGGCCACTATTGAGATTATAGTGACACAACTCGACACAAAAAAGTCTGAGATCCCGTCCTACGCTCTGAAGACAAACTTTATGTCACTAATAGAAGATATGACAGATGAGAACACTGATCAGGTATACTGTGACGGCTCACTTAACACCGTAACTGGGAGGGCAGGAGCTGCCATCACTATTATGAGTGGTGGCAACTTTGCTCAGGAAGACGATGAACTATCCAGGCTACAGGACTGGGCCTCCTCCACTCAAACTGAGCTGGTGGCAATAGCGATGGGAATTGGGAGTATCTTTCGAAGGGGAAAGAATATTCTTATCCTATCTGACAGCAGGGCGGCCTTGGAAGCTATCTCTAGCCCCCAACCCACCTATCCTTTCCTTGTACAAGATATCAGACGGGGGATAAAATGTGTAGGGGAGAAGGGGCTAGGGGTCAAATTTGCCTGGATTCCTTCACATGTAGGCATCCCGGGCAATGAAAGGGCAGATAAGCTTGCCAAGGAGGCCTCAGAGAAAGAAGAACCTGATCATATTCTTGAACTGTCATTGAAACAAATGAGAACTATAATTAAAAAGACACAAGAAGAAAGAGTGGATGAAGACAGAGCTAGACATCATAATACCAGCCGATCTATAAACTACTACAATAAAGTAGCATTTACGACCAAATACACCTATGGTAAACGTACAACGAGTAGGTGGGTAGACTCAGTACATGCAAGAATAAGGCTTGGCTATTGTTATCCATGGCAGCTGAATTGGCAGGTAGAAGAAGAGCACAGGCAATGTAGGGTTTGCAGAGCTCCCAACAAACACTCTCTCGAGCACTATATCTTAGAATGCCCAATGATTAGGGAATACAGGAATAATCAGTTAACCACAATTGAGGATCAAGCAATATACATGCTAAAGAATAGCGTAATCAATAACATACTAAAAAAACACAAGAACTTTGCCCCCCCACAATAATATGTACTGTAAACATGAAACATGAACCTTATAAGTATGCACCCCTTGCCCTCCACACATCTCTTCTTTCTTACAAGGTCACACTTAAACCCTTTGTAACGCCCTCTACACGATTTCATATTTTCATTGATCATGTCACACTTATAATATCAGTCAGTATTTCTTTACTTATCACTGCTATTCTCATTTAATAGATTGACAATGTACAGTATATACATATCCCCCTGAGCCTCTAACACAGTATTTATTTAAATAATCTGTTAAGTGCCAATTCATATCCTTTTGCAAGCCAATATACATGACCCTTGCATATGTAAGCAACATAATTGTCCTCATATTCTTTGCTAATGGTTTGATCTACAATTAAGTACCTTCGGATATGCGGCATATCCCTCCCGGAGGACTACTAGTATCTTCCTTCTGAATATTGTTTTGCTACTAAACTAATTGAATCTTGATCTTTGCACGTATACAGTTTCCTTCCCTACTTATTGATATGTTGTGTCAGGTACGATGAAGCGATACTGCCGATATCTGTAGACTTGCGTTGAAATTCAAACTTTCCCTTTTTGTTTTTTTTTGTTTTTTTTTTTTTTTTTTGTACTAATATATTTATTTATTATCTTCAGTACTATCGCTGGCCTTAAACAACTTATTTATATGTAGTATGTCCCACCCTCCCCAACACATACACACACACACACACCTCCCCTCTCACACTTTCCTCCTCCCTGGAGTACCTTACCTCCTCCTCCTCCCCCCCCTACTCCTCCTCCTCTCCCACCCATTCCTCTACCTCCTACAACCCCCCTCCCTCTCTCCCATAACCACACACCCTACTAAATATTATATTACTATCGGCATGTAAACTTCTCCACTGGTCATATTGCGCTAACTATCCCCTCAATAACCATTATTGTAATAAGAATTTGAACCATGTAACTCATCTTTGTAAAATATTTGTATTACTATAATTCCATTATAACTTCGGTAGTTGGTAATATTAGTCACATTATGTATGCGACTCTTGTATTCAGCTAACTATGACCTCAATAACCGTTGATGTAATGAAGAATGTGAAGTGTCCCTCATATGATTGTAATATATTTGTGGTACTATTATTGCATAATAATTAATGTAGTTCGAAATATTAGTCACATCTTGTATGTAATAATTGTATTCAGCTACCTATGATCTCAATAACCATTGATGTAAGAAAACATGAATAGTCTCCTCATATGATTGCACTAGTTTTGTAGTGCTATTATTTACCTGTCAATTAATAATTCAGTCACTTTTTTTGTTTTCTTTTTTTTTTTTTTTTTTTTTTTCATGAGCACGTATATACAGTACAGCATATGTGGCAATCAAATGAGGAAACTATAATAACACCAGACGACGATACTGTTGTTACAGTAGAATAATGGCTCTTTGAGCAGTATGTATTCCCTTACCAGTGGTTGTCCCCTTATTATTATTATTATTTTATTATTATTATTGAAATACCACAGGAACAAAAATTCCTGGGAGCGAAACTTCCACCCCCAACGAGATCCCTCTCTTTCTACCACCTCCCTCCACATGTTACACGTCTCGTTAATCACAGTCTTCTAATATACAAATCACATTTCCTTACCCCCTGACATTTTTGAAATACCCACTAAGTATATTCAATCTCACAATCACACGCTTTAAAAAAAATAAAAAAAAATAAATAAATACAAAACAAAGCCCTAAGATTCGCCACAAACCAAAGATACCCCTATACAATGACGGACACAACAAACACACGAATACACAAACACAATACCATTAAATGTCCGACTCCCATAGACAAGCAACACAAATATGGCACACAAACTAGAACTATCACAAGACCCAACTCTAGAGAAAAATAGGAATATTATGCACAACACCCAAATTTGAGATTCGACAACAGGTTTAAAAGCAGTCTAAATAAAATATACACAGAAGATGTACCACAGCCAATTTATTAAAGGAAAAAAAAAGAGGAAAAAAAAAGAACAGGGAAAGACAAAAAGAAAATAAACAAACAAACACACAGTTTATGTTCAGCATATTAAGTGTTGGTTGACGACCATTTGACTTCAATGTTCTCTCCGAGTGGTAGTTCCTGGAAACGAGTGCATTATTTGAAGCTTCATTCGGTGTTTAATCAATTCTTGACAATAATTGTATTCAGCTAACTATGATCTCAATAATCATTGATGTAATGAAAATATGAATAGTCTCCTCATACGATTGCACTAGTTCTGTAGTGCTATTATTTACAACCTGTCAATTAATAATTCAGTCACTACAAGCTTGCTTGCTTTTTTTTTTTTTTTTTTTTTTTTTTTTTTTTTTTTTTTTTTTTTTTTTTTAGAAATACGTATATACAGACCATGTGACAATTAAATGAGGAAACTATAATAACACATCTGAATAATGCCAACCTGACTTATAAACACAAATATGAATGTAACCAGACAACGATGCTGTTGTTTCAGTGGAATAATGGCTCTTTGAGCAGTATGTATCGCCTTACTAGTGGTTGTCCCCTCACAGGATGGGGGGCGCTGCTCAATAAACTCGCCCCTCGGGGCAAAATCAAAATCAAATCTCTCTCTCTCTCTCTCTCTCTCAATAGAAACATATAATAAAAGGTTAGACTCCTATCATAGATAAGTTGGAGATAATGATAACTAACGAGAGGACCTGGCAGAAATTAACTGTTTTCACCTGAAGAATGCCGAAGGGAAAAACAAAATATAACCAAGGTGAAGGTATGCGTGACATTTGCTTTCCATTTCCATCTATTCTGCAAATTCCTTCAGGCGATTTCCAAGCCCTGCATTGTTATTCACTTTTATCTGTATTCGTGTACGGTAAATTGCCGGAGGGGGTGGAGAGTGGCGAGAGAGTTTTCATCTTTGCTTTTTCCTATCCTTACACTTCTCCTACTCACTAGGATTAAGTCCTAGCCACCTCGTAGAGATCGTAAGATCTGTGTGGCCAGTGTATCTGTTATGCAAGGGTTTTTACCGGGTTTGTATTGGTATTTGGTAGGTTCTACTCGACTGGAGAAGTCAAATCATACAACACATGCACAGAAGGAGTAAAGGGTAAAATATAACACTGAGTACATCTCGTTAATAACTTTAATTAATAATTCAATAGGTAGGACAACAATACTTATTTATGCTAGAACAATGGTTATATACATGTATGAGCCTAGCACGGGCGAGGATCCACGAGGGAACTAGGAATATACTTGTCTCTCTCTCTCTTTGTACTATGCACTATACACCTTAAGTCACTGGTGTATGGTATAATTTATACTGGTACTCTTTTATACTTTATCTCGTATCAACTATAAGAGATATACTTTGGTTTCTCAGCGTATTCAGGTTTTATCACTTTTATCATATAATATAGAAATAACCCTAGACACCTTGTCGCACTGGTGTAAGAATGAACAGTCAAAGTAATCTATTCTATAATTACACTGGGGTTGCACTGATGTAGAAATAAAATAGTCATAGGAGTTGCTCTACTTTTCATAAGTATTTCACCTGGGTCGCACTGGTGTTAAAATAAAACAGAGTCCCATGAGTGGCTCTAGTTTCCTAAGTATTTCACATGGGTAGCACTGGTGTAAGATATAAACAGAGTCGTACAAGTCGCCCTATTTTCCTAAGTATTACACCAGGGTTGCAAGGTATTGGGCTACCGCAAGGAGATGGTAAGATCATAAACTTATTAATGTCACTCGATCTGCCACTGACCGTTTTAAGAGTGTTCAAAGAACCCAAGTTCGGTGTTTAAACCTTTTTACTGCATATGTCTTTGACCATGGTGTTAGACAGATGTAGTATGGACTTCTATATGTAGAGTGCCGTTATTGAGACGGTATCTCACAAAGCCCGAACTATTGGAATGACCTTTACAATGGCAAGTATCTTTCTATAGTTTAAGAGTGCGGTTTTGGCAAACGAAGTAAGGTGGGGACATGTCCTACGGTTATGCTTCTAATACCAAAGGTGCAGCCTATTAGATATCTTAATATTAAGCTCTATACCAAGGCATGTGATAATGTCAATTCCTTAATAGGAAAAAGAACTCCTCAGACCTTGAAAGATATTCACCATGGTTTCAATCTTTACTTGAATGGGAGGTTTAAATGTAAATCTATGTGATTTTCTCTCTCTCTCACACACACTCTCTCACACACACACACACTTATTATCTCAATATGTCACTCCCTCACTCTCTCTCTCTCACACACACACACTCACAAACACACATACACACACTCACACTTTTTCTCTCAATATATAACTCACTGTCACACACATTCTCTCTCTCTCTTTTAACACACACACACACACACTCACACACACACACACACACACACACACACACACACACACACACACACACCTTCTCCCCTTCCTCCCTCTCTCTCCTTCTCTCATCACATTTCCCCTGTAGTTTCAATTCCCGGAGTCCTTTGTCCACCCCTGCCTCATTTTCTACCGCCCGGGGAGACTTCTGCCTGGACCACTCGACAGGGTTAAGGGAGCCCACCTCGCTTTTTATTCTCTTTATCTCCATTTCTCTTTGACTTGTATCCATTCGGCCCCATTCACCCTACTGTTTTAAGATGCTTACCCCCATCCAGGTGTCAATATTTTCCTGGCGAGCGGTAGAGAGCCAGCATATATATATTTTTGTTTTGACAGCAACCGAAATTTGTACATTTTATGATAGAAAAATTTCTCCGGCGAAACCGGACTTCTCCATACAATTCTAGCTCGCTATCGCTCGCCAGGAAGAAATCGACACCTGGATGGAGATAAACGTCTTAAAACAGTTTGCTGAATGGGGCCGAATGGATACAAGCCAGGGAAAGAGAGAAAAGGAGAGAAAGATAACATAAAGCCGGTGACCCCCTTAAACATTTGAGGGTTTGGAAAGGCGTACAGTTGCCCACATAAGTTCTGGTCCTCGTCACGGTTAACCCCTTCTGTACCGGCGACTTATGTTGATTTCAGCTACATTTAGACGATTTTATGAAGCTTTGGATTGATATATGGCTGCTCAAAGGATTAACGGCGATAGTCTGTAGCCTTTTAATGGTTAGAGGTTCTTCCTAAACTTAATATAATCGTCCAATAGTTGTCAGTATACAATGAAAAAGACGTCCCCGGTACAGAAGGGGTTAAGGGGGATGGTCGTTTGTTTGTTTTCCCCATTTACTAATTATTTTCTAGTTTCCTCCCTAGACCTCCATCAAACTTAAAACAAACATCCATCAGAACCCCCTTCGATATTAATGTGCACATTTTTCAGTAGAAAATGTCGCGGCCGAAGGCCGGTTCCTCCACAATTACAGGCTCGCTATAGCTCGCCAGGGAATAATATCGACGCTTAAAGGGCACGAAAGGTCCTAATATTGACCAATAAATGGGACGAAAGGTCATAACATCGCCAAACTAATGGGCCGAAAGTCATAGAATCTGAAAACTAATGGGGCTAAACATAAGGAAGAAGAGGGACCAGAAAACCGACCCTCTCCCCTTATTAAACATTGGAGGGTTTGAAATGAGTAGAGTCGCCCACATAAGTTCCGTTCCTCTCCGTGTTCTACTGCATGGGAATATAATAATGGGCATGCTTGAAGTGCGGGGGTAGTTTCTTGTGCAGTGGTTAAGAGGGGTCACCGGCTTTTTTTGTTTTATCTTTCTATCCTTTTCTCTCTTTCTCTGGCTTGTATCCATTCGGCCCCATTCAGCCAACTGTTTTAAGGTGTGTATCCCCATCCAGGTGTCCATTACTTCCTGGCGAGCGATAGCGAGCCAGTATTGTATGGAGAAATCCGGCTTCCCCGTAGACATTTTTCTATCGAAAAATATAAAAAGTTAGCTTGCTGTCAAAACAAAAATATACATATGCTGGATCGCTACCGCTCTCCAGGAAAATATTGACTCCTGGATGGGGGTAAACGTCTTAAAGCAGTAGGCTGAATGGGACCGAATGGATACAAGCCAAAGAGAGAGAGAGAAAGAGAAAATAAGTTTATTGTGCAGTGGTTAACCCCTTCTATACCGGCGACGTATTGTTTTTTTGATTTCAGCTACATTTAGACACTTTTATGAAGCTTAGGAAGGATATGTGGTAGCTAAATGGATTAACGGAGGTAGTTTGCAGCCTGTTAATTGGTAGACGTCCTTGCTAAGCTGAATAAAAATGTCTAAATGGTAGCGGAAATCAAATATAAAAATACGTTGCCGGTACAGAAGGGGTTAACTCATCTGATTAGTCAACCGATAATTAACCCATTCTGTACTGGCGACGCATATATAATTATATTATAATTATATTGAAACGATTATGTGTCGTTTAACCCCTTCTGTACCGGTGACGTATCTTTGCTTTTATTTCAGCTGCATTTAGACGTTTTTATTAAATTTAGGAAGGATGTATGGTAGCTAAGAGGATTAATTGAGATAGTCTGTAGCCTTTTATATGGTAGACGTCCTTCTTAAGCTCAATATAATCTAATACTTGGCAGATTAAAATGACAAGGGCGTCACCGGTAACGAAGGGGTTAAGAAGGATCTGTGGTAGTACAAAGGCTTAAGTGAGATAGTGCGAAGTCTGTTTGTTGCTAGAGGCTCTTATTTAAAATGAATAACACCGTCTGATAGTAGCCAGAATATAGTGAAAAAGACGTCGCCGGTACAGAGAGGGTTAAACGAAATCACACTCGCAATTCATTTCGTGTTCATTTCATACATAAGATCACGATGAGGACCAGAACTTATGTGGGTAACTGTACATGGAGTGGCGAAAATAATATATCTTTAATTGAAGTATATCCGTACTAATCGACCCGTATAATAAAACTCGAGACAGGTAAATCTCTATCAAATACCCCCTATGCTGTTATGGGGAGATGGGTCGTTCTTCTGGTCCCCCTTCTTCCTCATGTTTAGCCCCATTAGTTTTCAGATTTGATTACGTTCGGCTCATTAGTTTGGCGATTTTAAGACCTTTCGCCCCATTTCTTTGTCAATACTTTTCGTGTCATATAGGTGTAATTTTTTTCTTAGCGAGCGATAGCGAGCCTGATATTTAAGAGGATTCGGCCTTCGGCCGGGACATTTTTCTATCGAAAAATTTAAACATTTATCTTGAAGGAGGGTCTGGGGGGGGGGGGGGGGGTGTTCTTTAAAGCTTGATGGAGGTCTAGGGAGGAAACTAAAATATATATATATAAAAATAAATAATTGAGCAAATAAATACGCCCATCCCCCTTACACATTTTGGGTTTGAAATGGGTGTGTCGAGTGGCATTTATATATATTTTTTGTTTCTTTTTTCTATATTCCAACTACTCCCTCTCGGGCATAGGCTGACAACCTTTACACTCTACCGCTGAACACGGTGAGACCCGTGAGGTCTTGCTCCAGTCTAGGGAGTGAGACATGCGAAGCTTCACGGCTCGAAGCAATTCCATCTCTGAAGCTGCTCCGCCTCTGTGCTTCACAGTCTCATCCCCCAGGCTCAGACCCAATACTTAATATACCTTTATAAAGGTATATTTATACTAAAACAAAACTGTTCATAGAAAACAGAAAGGTAAATCTCCATCAACATACCTCTTACACTGCATTATAATTATGGGTTTGGAAAAGGTAGGCTAATTCAAATATTATTCCTTTATAGAGTGATAGCGAGCAAGCGATAGCGAGTCTGTAACTTATAAGAAATCAGCTTTCGGCCGAGACATTTTGCTATCGATAATTGTACAAATTTATCTCGAAGGGAGGTCTAGGGGTATTTTCTTAAGCTTGATGGAGGTCTACGGAGCAAACATTAGTAGAACAAAATATATACGAATAATAATAATAACACAAAAGGGAGTTACTGGTAATCATAAGGTCAATAAGGCCCCCATTATTACGGAATGCAAATGGTTTCTACTAAGCCGTTTATGACTAGAGGTACTGGTGGCATGGAGGCGATAAAAGCCTTTAGTTGGTGGCAGCTCCATTTACCAGGAAGCCATTTGTACAGGCGCCCACATAAGTTCTGTTCCTCTCCGTGATCTTATGTATGAAAGTAAAATGCGCATAATTGAATGGAAAGTGTATAGTTTCGTATGCAGTGGTTAACTCACCTGATTGGTCAGCTGATAATTAAAAGAAACCACACTAGCAATTCATGCATACTGATTATACTTTCTTACATAAGATCCCGACGAGGAACAGAACATATGTGGCCAACTGTACATAGCTCACAAGAACAGTGTTGACCCTAGCCAATACACTTAAGGGCAGTTTTTTAGTTTGTTCCCTACACCTCCATCAAGCTCAAAATTACACCCCCTAGAGTCCCTTTCAAGATAAATGTGCACATTTTTCGGTAAAAAAATGTCCCGGCCGAAGGCCGATTCCTCTTAAGGTGGGTGACCTGCTTTTTGTTACTTCTGTCCTTTTCTCTCTTTATCTGGCTTTTATCCATTCGGCCCCATTCAGCCAACTATTTTAAGACGTTTATCCCCATCTAGGTGTCGATTTCTTCCTGGCGAGCGATAGCGAGCCAGCATTATATGAAGAAATCTGGCTTCGCCGGAGAAATTTTTCTATCGAAAAATTAACAAATTTAGCCTGCTGTCAAACAAAAATAAAAAATATGCTGGCTCGCTACCGCTCACCAGTAAACAAATTTACACCTGGATGGGGATAAACGTCTTAAAACAGTAGGCTGAATGGGGCCAAATGGATACAAGCCAGAGAAAGATAGAAAAGGACAGAACAAAAACAGGTCACTTCCCTTAAACTACAGGCTTGCTTTCGCTCGCCAGAAAAAAATCGACACCTAGATGGCACAAAAGGTCTTAAAAGTGGTAGAAATGGGGCGAAAGTTCTTAAAATAGCGAAACTAATGAGGCGAACGTCTTAAAATCTAAAAAACAATGGTGACAAACATGAGGGAAAAAAGGGGTCCACAAAAACAAACAAATCCCTGGAATGTAAATCTCCCCCTAGGCTAACCTTGGGGTATTCGGTAACAGCCAAGCATCAAGGACAATGAGTTAGTGTGAAGCCATTTGTAAGACGTGCCTGACATTCTTCTATGGCACGAAAGGTCCTAACTGTCTGGTGCAGTGCATAAGTGTGTTGATTTTCGGTGGGAGCATCCTGGGTTCGAATCCCCGGACTGCCACATGTGTTTGTTAATTTCATTAATCGAGTTTAGGAGTAAAGTTGGTTGGTGGAGAGAACATAATAATAAGCAAAGAAATGGGGTGAAAGGTCTTAAAATCGTCAAACTAATGGGCCGAACTTCTTAAAATCTGAAAACTAATGGGGTTAATCATGAGGGGGAAGGGAGTCCAGATAAAAGCAATCACCCCTTTAAGATATTTTTGCGAGAGTTGGGAGCTGTATCCACTCGACCATGAGCGGATATTATACTGGTGTAAATCACCATCTTGTATCTTAAGTCGATTTTTTTTTTAGCTTGACGAAAAATTCAATCCTTTATCAGCTGATTTATCGATGCTTAACCCTTACGCTGCGGGTTTATTTTAGCTATTTAGCACATATTCAGGCACTCCTGAAAGACTAATCAAGTATCTGCATTAAATGAACTGTATTCTGCCGAAAACTACGCGAAAGTAGCTTCAAAATTACACCAGAACGAGCTTGGAAGGTGGCGTGGTTCACCCGCAGCGTTGCCATAAACATTCGGGAAAACTCGCTAATTATTAGCTCTCGCTCGCTCGGCAACACTGTCGAGACAGCCGCGCGAGACCACAGTCTACCTCAGTGAGCGGCTGGCTGCTCTGAGGGTCAGACGGAGGTCCCTCATGCTTTCGCCCACTGACACTCGATTTCTACGGCTTTTACAGGCTTTTAAAACCTGATAATTGCTCTAAATTGCCTATGCATTCTGGAATATCACCCGCAGCCAATGGGTTAAAGAACTCGCTCTGTTAATTATCCACACATACTGACAAATAGCCAAATTGCAAATCTAGGTGTTTTAATGGTCAATGGAAAAACTTAAAAAAAGGGTTGTGTTGGGGGGGCAAAGCCCCCTCATCCTATTACTGTATTGTGTCCCACAGCCAGTAACTCTACAATTTATGCAGCAGATGGCCGTGGGGTACAATAATGGGTAAAGCTCCTCCTCACCCCCCTTGAATTATTGTCATCATATATATAATTATGTTACCAGCAGGGGCATATAACGGCTGGCTGTGGGATAATTTTATAAACAAAAATAATAAAATAAAATGTTACGTCCTGGGATATATAAACACTGGGCTCTTTCTATTGGACTAGGTATGCGGCAACAAGCAACAACGGAAAACGCTAGATCCAACCCTTATCTATAAACCCAGGCAACAAACCACCCTAAACCGTCAAGAGTCCTGCCTTGACAACGAGGTATCCTATGACTCGGTTACAGGGTGCACGCACTATAGACTGCTGATAGTCAAGCAGGCTATATAAAAGATCACACAATTAAGTTGACTTAAAGCTTCAAGGAAAAGATAGATAACGGAATTAAATTGCAGAAACAATTTAATAACAAACTAGAAGAAAGTACATTTAACGTTACGTTAATTAATACAACTAATCACCCCTGCGTGAAAGAAGGTGAGAGCAAACAGTCCTCAAAACATCGTACAGGTAGACAAGATGCAGGTTTCTAAACTGCATGCGGCTACTGTAGGATCTGATGCTTAGCAAAGAAAGTACGTTACAGATTTAGAGAACTCTTAACTAATAAGCAGGAATAAATACTAGTGATAGGACCTACAGTGTATAATGGCATAGGTATAATTAAATAAAGGCAGCCACTCGCAACATAACCACATACAGGTGTGCTTCTCACTCTTAGTCAGGCAAGCCTGCTCGGACAGAGTCTCTAAGCCACACCCTGACTCACAATGCTCACAAAGATGGTAAACTGTGGCACAATAACAAGCATACAGATATAATAAACCGCTAGCTGTTAATCTGCCAGGTGGCAGAGGTCTAGCCGGAAGGATATAGGCTTCGGATACCCGGGCTGAGCCACCTGCTCTAGCCTAGGGACGTTCCCAAGTCTGTGCGCCAAATTACTCTAATTGAAAGGGTGCTCTCTTGAGAGACTCAGATCCCAAGTATCTGACTCTCTCCTGGCGACCCTAAAACAAACGCAAGGCGTGCTAGCGCAGTGCTGAGTGGACTAGGCAAGGGCCCTCACACAACACAACACTAGACACACAGGCACACAGACAAGAAAATGCCCCCAGACTCCCACGGGTATCCTAGTAAAGTCGTGCAGGTCCACAGGACTCGCACCAGCAGACTTTACTTAAAGGATCGCAAAAAAGCCTCCCCTCCGGTCTAGCCCCTGCTCACCTGCCACATGAACACACTAGCAAGCATGAAACCACCAAATATGAGACAACAAAAAAGCTTCCTAGGTCTCATTAACAATTACATCTCAGCATAAGGCCCAAAATCCTATCTAATTATCTGAGAGCTCGTCGTTAATACAATAATAGATATAAGGTCTATCAAGGGGATGGGATAATTAAATAGATTGGTGAAGTAGTGGAAAGAAGGTATACAAAGTAAGAGAGAAAGTTTCTAATTGGGGTTGAGAGGGATAGATATCAAGGGGGTCCGAAGGGTACGACAGTGAGGTGAGCTCTAAGTCTTGAATCTGTTTGGACCCCACCCTAGGCATGCGAAATACATCCCATGCTTGGCAACACTCAACAGCGTTGCCGGGTCAAAATCCTCTACCCCTTGCGTGAGTCGAAACTAAGCCTAACGTTGCGATCAAATGGCAACATCAGGCTCGTCCCAAGCTAGTCTATTCCGCGCCCGCGCAAAGCAACGTCCCCCAGCCGGTCTCTCTCTCCCGCTCGTCTCCTCCCACTCTCACTAGACTTACATCTTATATATTATAATGAAACAATCAACTATCGAGAATAAAATATACTAAGATGTGTTGGTTAAGAATAAGGGCAGCTTCAAGCTGTGAAACAACATAAGAATATCCCAGACATTAGTTACATTGTCGTAGGCTATATACTAAGGAAAAGCCGGCCGGCCGGCTGCCGCCAGCCGGTTTCTAAACGGCTGGGCAGCCGACACTCGCGCATGCCCGCACGTGGCTACTATGCAGGAGCATCACAAAAATAAGTCAAATTAGAAGCGAACATAGGCCTAATTGCAAGCGTACAACTTATGCAAATAGTAGACAGCGATAGTACGTCTGCTAATATAAACCTTACCAAACTAAAATTGTATTATTACTAGATGTGCCTTTATATCTTTGGCAGTTTGTTTTTCTTTACATTATATACATACTGTAACTGGAATTACAGCTTTGTATATATTTTAACAGCAAATGTATCGTAAAGTGGCGTTATTCTCCTGCAGAAATAAGCCTACCGGTACCTACGGTATTTATTTTTTTATTAAGACATGTTTGACAGTTTAAACAGTCATTGTGGAGATTATGCCTGGTTAGGCCAACACATGTAAATATATTTTTTCTTTGAAAAAATAATCAACTATTGAACTCGCTCTTATGCTTGCCTCGCCCGTTATGAAAACTCGTTCGTGTCTCCTGAACACAATAAAATACAAGTAGGCCTAGATACAGATTAACCAGGTGGACACCAGCGTCGGACGTGAGTCGACGGCATTGTAAATCCCTGCCAGTACCAGCGTCGGTTATAGCCGACGGCGCTAATTGAACATTGATAGAAGGCTCGTAGAGGGTTCAGATTTGTATGGGAACTGCTTTAGGATCCCACAGAACAATACCGATGGTTGGTGGCAGCCCCCTAAGTCCAGCCGCGTGCACGCTGGAGTGATTTTCCAGTATTTTGCCTACCCATCACCCCATGTTAATTGCGACTTTCCACTGCCCCCCAGGACCCCTAAATGACCTAAGGGAGCATTTTTTTTTGTTTTTTCCTTTATTACTAACCCATCCGATGTGTTTTCAGGAAAACAAAAATTGACAAGTGGCTGGGTCTGGAGTGTGCATTTTTATTAAATCAGCTGGGGCTTAAGGGGTTAAGTAGGCTAGGTTTTTCATCGAATATGTAAACAATTGCCTCTCGTGCAAGATGCGTCCCTAAGCTTCTCAAACACTGTTGACTAGATCTAGGCCTATGTCACTTTCCCCCAGGAATAATAAAAGGCAGTGGACGGTGGATAATTTGTATATGTAATATGCAAGGGGTGACCCGTATGTCAGCACTTTGGCTGATGTTGGTACTGAATAGTGCTAAACGTGCCGCAGCAAGACTCGGTAAGGGTTATTATGTTAGCGGGCATACCGTCCGCTTTGTTTACATAGTCGCATGCTCGCATTTACATTCGCGTCTAATTTGACTGCTGTTATTTGCCCCTGCTGGTAATATATATGAAGATGACAATACGTCATGGGGGGTGAGGGGAACAAAGCCCCCCCTCAACCCATTATTGTATCCCAAGGCCATGTGTTGGTTAAATTGTTATGTTGAGGGAGGCTTTGCCCCCTACCCCCCATGACTTATTGTCATTATCATATATATTACCAGCAGGGGCAAACAACAGCAGTCAAATTAGATGCGAATGTACAGTAACTGCGAGCGTGCTACTATGTAAACAAAAGGTATGGTACACCCGCTAACACAACCCTTACCCAAGACTCAACTACAGTAGGTCCATCTGCAGTATCTGCAAACCATACCAGCCTCAACAGTGCCGCAACAAGACAGTACAGTACTATACCAAGACTCTACTGTACATTAGGCAACTTGGACATTAGAACAACAAGATCCTGCCACAACACTGCCCTAACATGTAACACTGCTGCCGACTCTGGCGTTGCGCCAACAGCGCCCAGGTTAAACTAGTAGAGTCCCTTGTGGCACCTAACCGCACTCCACCAATCTCGGCATTGCCATGCCAAGACAGTGCTTGAGTGCCAATAACAAGGCTTTATTGTATAGGCTACTAATGGCTGTTGGTCCACAACTCATTCTCCACGACCCCTATTAGTCGCCTTATACAACATGCAGTAGGATGCATGGGGTATATTAATTTCTTCCTTCACCATAAGATGAAGGCCTCCTTAGCCCTGGGGGGGGGGGGGGTCGAATGCATCCCTCTCTTCGACCTATTGACCTTCGAGTTCCGTTTTTCACACAGCATTCTAAACATAATTACTAAACCAAACTTTGCAACGCTCACTCATAAGAGCAGTATCATCAGCTAACCGTAGCACAGGCAACTTCCATCGCTCCATTGCCTTATTAGTGTACTGCAACATCCTCTGCTTTTCCTTGGATTTATTTCATGACTCCATCCATACAATATGTGCTGTATAGGCTACTGAACATCCATGGGGACAATACACACCCATGCTTTATTGAAGAAATCGCTATGCTCATTCTCTACACACATTGCTGCTCTTTCACCCTCATACATGCTTTTCACTGCTTCCAGCAACTTACCAACTACCGGTACTTGCTATATCTTCAGTACTTTCCACACACCTTCTCTACCTACTGTCTTAGGCTTCTCCAAGTCCATGAAGGCAGCATAAACTTCCATTTCTTCTGCAGATACTGGGTACTTCTTCACAAGGAGATCTGATCTACACAGCCTCTTCCCTTCCTAAACCCACCTTGTTCCCCATCTACTCATTGCTCTGTTACATCACTATCCTACAGTATCAGTGATGGGTCTATTCTAACCCCCTCTTTCATTTCCCAGGTTAAAGTGCTTTCTTAGCTTGCTTCATCACTAGAACTCGCCCATTTTTATCTTTCATGCCCTTACTAGGCCTACTTCCATTGTCACCCTCCCTAACTTTCTTGACCTCCTTCCAAACCAATATCTTCTAAATTTGTCATCTACTGTTCTCGTACTCAGGCTCGCTACTCTCTTTTTCTTCACTTACATTTCCCTTTTCTGCCTCTCCAAATGTTCATTCCCTCTACTACCCAACCACTCTTGTATGCTTTCTTTTTCTCTTCAACTGCTTGTTTCACCTCCTTAGTCCACCATACTGTTTAATCCTTTCACTTCCTTCCCCTCCTCCTAACTCCTCACATGCTGGCCGTAGCACGGTTGGTAGAACACTCGCCTGTAAACCTCACGGTCAAGGGTTCGAGTCTCAGGCCAGCCAGTGTGTTATTGGCAGATGCCAGTGCTGTGGTGAAGGGTGCAATCTAGCAATCTGTGGCAACTGTTCACTGAAGTCACTGTTCATCAGGGCACCCACCTTAGTCCAGCTATTGAGCAGGGAGTGCATGGTTGTAAAAACTGCATCATTATCATCATGCACATATCTCTTCCATAAACACAAAGCTCACCCCTTACACCTTCTCCATTCGCTTCAAGTCAAACCTATCTAGGTGTCTTCTACTGCTTTTTTTAACTCTTCCTGTAACCTTTTCCCTCTCTACATGGCTCCTCCTCCATCCTGCCTTACTCTATCTTTCCTCACCCACTTCGTCTGTAGCCTACTCACATATTTGCTACTACCACATTATGGTCAGACAACCCCCATCCCCTCATTGCCCCAAATACCCCCTATTATGAAACACAGATTACCTCATTCGTTCATCTATAGATATAAAATCAGTCGGCACATTTCGTTCAACCATCTCTACTTCTCTTCTCCACTCCTCTCATTGTGTACCGGTACCGTACCTTTTTATCTTTCTCTGCCTGAAGAAGTGGCAACCATCAGCCTCCTCCCCACACATACGTCCACAGTTGCATAGCTTATTAACCCAGGAACTACTATGTTCCTTCCACCAGGCACGGTATGTAAACATGTACATCAAATCAAATACTGTGCCAGTGCCGGGAAATGTCTCAAAATTGGGCGACACATAGAAAGTAGTGGCAGCTCTCCATGCCACATCCTTCACTTCTCCCCCCCCCCCTCAACTTTACCTTTGTCTTTGTACAGGTTCTAGCAGTTCATGGGTTAACTAGTATATTTTGTTAAGTGGTATAGTTTGGTAATATAAGTACTGGTACGGTAGCTTGTTAGCAGTTTGTGATACGGTACTGTACCATTCTTTTACCACACTAAAACTCTAGATAACTGCAGGTGTCTGTGTGGGAATTGTGATGTGATGGACACTGAAGAGGAGTGTAAATGCTGTCAAGAAATAATAAATGTAAGAATACATTCATGTTGTTATAACCAGGGATGGAGTGAATACAAGAGTTCAGTATTCAAATACGAATACTTTATGAAAGTATTCATGAATGCAGTCATGAATATTTTTCCATAAATTAATTAACTTTTCTACTATAGGCCTAGCTAATTACCGTAGCTTATGCAATGGTTAACTATTTTATGACTGATAACAGACACTACTTGTATTCAATACTGGTATTTAAACTTATATAGTGTAGTAACTAGATATATGGTATGGTATCAAATTTGTGAATATGACGAGATACGAACGATGACAGCTCTCTCTTGCTCTCGCTCTCTCTGTATTCGCCATATTATTCTAAGAATACAAATAATTTGTCCAAATATTTGAATACGAATGCACATACTTTTACTTTTATTTACAAGAATTCGAATACGAATACCCTGAATTACTGTATTCGAATGCATTCGAATACGAATAACAAAAACGAATACTCCATCCCTGGTTATAACTTCAACAGTACGGTATATACAGTAACTGTCTCGAGTCGGCCACCCCTAGCTATGGGATATGTGCCTAAGTATAGGCCTATTCACACAAACTTAGTAGTATATCTTCACACCTATTGAAACTTCACTATGCCAGTATGTAATATTTTAAAAGGATTAGCAAATTTGGAACCAAATAAAAAGTGTATTTGCTGTATAGAGTAGTTCTGCTAAGACAGGTACGGTACAGTATTGTAAAGTGGAGTGATTTTGGACTGGGGGTACACTTTTGACCTTTCGCGGTATTTTGTAGACCTACCGTCATCAAGGCAATATGAAAGCTATTTCACACAAAACAAAAGAAAACTATGGCACTTAAGAGATATCATTGAAGTAAGTAGGAAACAAATCCCAAATCAATCACACAAAATTAATATATACCGGTACCGTACTGAATAGGCTAAAACAAAAAAAAATTGTAAAGTTGGTGGGAAAATATATACTGTATATATATACCTGGTATATAAAGTATATATATATTTTTTGTTACCCTGGCTACCTTTGCTCATACAGAAGAAATGAGATTATACAGGACTGTACAGTGTATATGCTGTATGTGAATGACATAATTTGTTGTTATTATATTATTATTTTGTTTTTCTATGTCTCAACTTCTGGACTGTAGGCTTTTCAATAGCCTGTAACTCGTACGAGGCCCCAGGATTATCAATTGAAGCTTTGAGATGATGGGTGCTTCATGTGTCGCACTAGATGAGATGGAGACAATGGAGCTTCAAGGTGTTTGTTGCTTCCTTTCTGCCACAATAGATGTATGTTCATACACAGGGACATACCCCATAGCTTGAGATGGTCTAACAAAAATATAATTATATTCACACACATCTAGATCACCTAGGAAAAGACTCAGAGACCAAAGATCACTAGGGGCCTCCAGCATTTCACCGGCCCCAGCCCTCCCGGAGAGGTTTCGGTCTTAGCATGTAGACACGCAGCGGAGCACACCACAATGCCCGCCCACCTCACATCCAGACATGACCCTTCATATACACCGGCTCCCCGGGCCAGACGCTTGATGAACTGCACATTATCTAGTCCAACTGGCGCCTGACCCAACGCCCGCGCTATATCTCAACTATTCACAAGCATTCTCTAATCATTCCTATTTACTACCACTGCTCTTGCCTGTTCTACAGTCATCTCTCTATCTTTCAACGCTTGTACTCCACAATCACTCCATCTCAACGGAGGTAAGTCTTCCTCCCTCCCTTTGTATCTGACTCATATACAGTACTCTCTTTGTAAGCCTTTCATCTCCCATTCGCTCAAAATGTCCATACCAGCACAGGACCCTTCTGGCTCATCTCCCATCACATCCAACTTCCTTCTCTCTTTTGCCTTCAAAGCCCATGTCTCAGCCCCATACATAACTGTTGGTACAACTATCCCTTGATACATTGCACTTTTAGCTTTCATTCCGAGATTTCTCACCTTCCACATACTTACCATTGCTCCGAAAACTTTCTTTCCTTCACATACTCTCTCTTTTACTTTCGTTTCCACACATGTGTCCTTGCTTATCATTCCTCCAAGATATTTAAAACACTCAACTTGTTCCAGTATTTCATCATCCAGTCTCACATCTAGATTCACCCTACAAGCACCTCTATTACACACCATCACTTTACTTTTATTGATGTTCAATCTCAGCTTCCCCCTCCGACATACCACACCAAACTCTTTGACTTCTCGCTGCAGTTTCTCTTCAAAATCCGCTACCAATGCTATATCATCAGCAAACAGCAACTGGTAGAACTCCAAATATATACCACTCTTTCCTACTAAACCCAATCCTCTACCCATAGTTCTCATTTTCACCTCCCTCACCACACCATTAAACAGCCACGGTGACATTACACAACCCTGTCGTTGACAACACTAGATGGCGACACTATGTTTATAAACGTCACTTGATTGGAGAGATCAGCTATTCGGTACCGGTAGTTCACAGCATCTTTGAATATGGCCGGGCATCTTGTATGCTATGAATTGGTGACGATATAGGGGGTATTTTCTTGACATGTTGGTGTAGCCAGGATACTGTACTTGTAGATCAGCAGGAAAGAATGTTGTGAGGCTGAACCCATACCTGACTGCATGATTGATCATCCAGGGTTTAGATCTGTTGCCTTATGCCCGTGGAATCTAATAAGTTAGTATTTCTATGAAAGGGTTAAAGATAACACAAATTCTTACTAAATATATTTTTTATTTCGTAAGTGTCATTGTATACTTGTATTTACATGTTTTAATGTTTTAATTTAGTTACCAACAAGCCTAGGAAATTATTAAAATTCAACAGTTTGGGAAGGCTTACATTTAATCAAAATGTCTAAAAAATACAGTACAGTATATCCTCATACAGTACAGTATATCCTCATACAGTACAGTATATCCTCATACAGTACAGTATATCCTCATACAGTACAGTATAGTCTCATACAGTACAGTATATCCTCATACAGTACAGTATATCCTCATACAGTACAGTATATCCTCATACAGTACAGTATATCCTCATACAGTACAGTATATCCTCATACAGTACAGTATATCCTCATACAGTACAGTATATCCTCATACAGTACAGTATATCCTTATACAGTACAGTATTCTCATTACAGTACAGTATATCCTCATACAGTACAGTATATCCTCATACAGTACAGTATATCCTCATACAGTACAGTATATCCTCATACAGTACAGTATATCCTCATACAGTACTGTATATCTTCATACAGTACAGTATATCCTCATACAGGGGCTCACATGAATTTATACTCAATTTTATGTATGAAAGTGAAATTTGAATGATTTACAAGAAAAAAAAAAAAATATTACTGGTACAGTACTGTACAACAAATCTGAGTGAAGTTTTGAGAAAACTTACCGGTAGGTTTCTCCAATTTTGGAGTTTCCTAAAATAAAAAAGAAAAAAGAAAAAGAAAACCCAAACAATCTTTATATTTTTTAAGTATTATCATTGTTTTATGAATTTAAATTAACCCAACATTTTGGTAAAGATGTAGTATTCGGGCATATCACCCGTCTTGTTTACACTACTCACAGGCTCGCAATCACGTTCCCATCTATTTTAACTGCCTTGGGATACAATAATAGGGTAGCCCCCCTCACCCCCCCACCCCTCCCTATTACTTATTGTCATCATCATATATTTTGCCAGCAGGGGGAAAATTGCAGAATAAAAGCAGTCAAAATAGACGGAATTTAACCGCGACCGCACGACCTATGTAAACATGACGACCATACGCCCGGATACTACATCCTTCCCCATATTTTCCCTAATATTCATAGCCTGCCCTACTGCAGCCCCAGACAGCACATATGTATAATGAAGCATTTCATCAAGAGATAAATGATCGGTAAAAATGTAGTTACTTTGGCCAGTTTTAGTGTTTTTTTTTTTTTGTTTTTTTTTTTTTTTTTTTTTTTTAACCTAAAAACCTGGTGTATCTGTATATTCAAGTGGAATATTATGGTAAAAACCTATAAATCAGTAATATACGGGCCCATTACACTGAGAATCTTAAAACAACAACAGAACAAGTTGGGAGGGCTTGGCAATGATGCAGTATTCGGGCGTACCACCTGCCTTGTTTACACAACACAGACGCTCGCGATCACGATCCCGTCTATTTTGACTGCCGTGGGCTACAATAATAGGTTGACTCCCACCATGACTTATTGTCATCATATCTATTGACAGCAGGGGGTAAATAACAGAAAAAATAGCCGTCAAAATAGACGGGAACTTAACCGCTGGTGATCGACTGTCGACCTATGTACAGTAACATGACGACTGTATGCCCGGATACTACATCCTTCCCGATGGCTTTGAAGCTGAGGGAAAATGAGGGGTTAAGACATTTAACGAGTGAATATGGATAAAAACACATTGTCCAAACCTTTAATTATTTGAATAGTACATAACTACGGAAACTCGTCAAGTTTTGTAGTTACGAGATGTAATATAGACATAAAATACGATATATGCGGGTCGATCCACACTCAAACATCATCCGTTCCTCAGTGTAAACACACGTCTGCAGGCAAATCGCTAGATATACCTAAAACTAACCAAACATAACGTAGGCCAATTGATTTAGGGATAGATGTAGAGTTCGGGCGCACGGTCGTCATGTTTACATAGGGCGATCGCCCGCGGTTAACTTAGCGTCTATTTTGACGGCGATGTTTTCGGTTATTTGCCCCCTGCTGGCAATGTACATGATGATGACAAATATGTCATGGGAAGGTGAGGGGGGGCATGCCCCCCTTAACATATTATTGTTTCCAATGGCATTTAAAATAGACGGGAACATGATTGCAAAGGTCCGACGTCTCCCTCGCCGCCGCCGCCGTCATGTTTACATCTGTCGATCGCTTTGGTTAAGTTCGCGTCTATTTTGACGGCGATTTTTTCGGTAATTTGTCTCCTGCTGGCAATATTATATGATGATGACAATATGTCATGGGGGGGTGATGGGGGGCAAAGCCCCCCCTCAACATATTATTGTATCCAAAGGCCGTCAAAATAGACGGGAACATGATGGCAAAGGTCCGACGCCACTAATGCGTAGTGTAAACAAGACTGGCGGTACGCCCGCACTTAACATTCTTGCCTTGATTTACCCTAAAGTAAGCAAATCGCACAAAGTCGAGGTAACATTTTGCTCCTTTTTGTTTTTCTTTCAAGGGGGCCTAATCAGGGATCCGAATCATTATAAGATTGGTTGAGGGGAGGGGGCACTCACCCCCTCAGAACTTAGTGTAATCATCATCTATGTTGCCATTAGGGGGCATCAACAAAAGACAGATATGATAATCCCGCGCACGAGTTGATATGAACGGATCGCCAGGATCGGCTAGATAGTCAACAAAACTGGGATTCAAACACAAGAAGTGGCAGATCTATCACAGACTTTACTCTTACAGGCGCCTGTGCACATATTAGTACCGTACCTAGGTAATGGACTAGTGCCAGGGATGTACATTCTGCTTTACAGGTAGGAGTACAGTACCAGAAATTGTGTTCACGGCGAAAATATAGGCTAGTGATAAATTGGCACCAAGCCACCAACACTTCTAGACTAGTACGAAATAATCAAAATACACACATAGGCCTAGCATGAAAATATAGCAGAAAGGGCAAGGATGTAGTATGCGGGTATACCGTAAAACCGCCCGCCTTGATTACACTACACAGACGCTCACGATCAGGTTCCCATCTATTTTGACTTACATGGTTTACAATAATAAGTTGAGGGAGGACTTTGCCCACTCTCACCCCCCCCCCCCCCCCATGACTTAGCCTATTGTTATCCTCATATATATTGCAAGCAGGGGGCAAACAACACAACAAAATAGACGGGAACTTTACCGCAAGTTATCGACCTATGTAATAATGCCGACCGTCGGCCCGTACACCCGGATACTATATCCGGGTAGAACGTAGAGTTCGGGCTCACCCCCCCATGACATATTGTCATCAATCATCATATATATTGCCAGCAGTTGGCAAATAACCTAAAACAAATCGCCGTCAAAATAGACGCGAAGTTAACCGCGGCGATCGCCCTATGAAAACATGACGACCGTACGCCCGGAATCTACATCTATCCCCTATATCCTTCCCCAGAAAAGTCTATGTTTAGCCTACTAATAAAAACTCATGATGGTGCACTTATAGAAATTTACCAATATCATAAGTTGTCCATAGGCTCACCTAGGCTAAGTGTAATGATAATAATAGGCTAATAATTCAATCGTTCGACCTAGCCTATAGGCTACTGCGAAAGATTAGTAGCCTAAATGTCATAAACTGCACTATCCTTAGCCTAGGGGTTATTTTATATGACACTATAGCCTACTGCAGCGTTATGAGAAACAATTTATTAGGGAAAATAGGCACCAATTGATTCGCCATATTTTTCTCCATATAGGCTAGCCTAGTCCTCATGGAGGATTTTCGTTATCGATAAATTGAAAAAATACCCACTTCACATACAAATACACCAAAAATCTAAATCAAAGATGTAAAACAGCGGGGGTGTGGGGGTGGCAGCCCCCACCAATAATACTAGGATAGGTTAGGTAAGGTTCTTAGGTTATGCTAATGTCATTTCAAAGGGGTATAGTAAACACTAGGATAGCCTACGCCTATACCCCGTCAGAGGTAAGTCCTGCAGTAGTCTCCTTGAATGCAACCCACATTGAATTTGACGTTTCATTGCTGCTGGCCTCTGCAATCGTGAATGGTTTAGCAATAGGCTATTGGTAGGTGAAGAGCGATTAGAGCTGCAGGTATCTTGTGGGTGGAGATTGTAGGAACAGCATTACTCTTTAAATGTAGTCTCTTTTCCAAGCCCATTGTAACCTGTTGCTTAATAATGAATGCACTCTCCTCGAAATGTAAAGTAGGCTACACATAGCCTAGGCCTACAGCTAGACTTTGGCTTTTCATTCCAAATTCTGGTCTGTTTGACAAAAACATACCATTTTCTAACATACTGTTCTTCCTCAGGAAATTTATGAAGAGACATACATGGTCCAGGTGTGTTAAAACACCCAAATACCACACAGCAGTTCGGCAAACATAACCGCTCCTGACGAGGGGTGAGGAGGCAGTGAGGCACTGCGGCACTGCCCCGGCTGCCCGTGACTGACGTGAAATTAATTCATTCCCAAATATTTTCGCACTCTATTCCTGGTGTCACACATAGCTGCCAGTGCGTGTTGTTAATAATGTTTTTTTGCCATTACGGAGTGATATTTTTGGTAAATCATATATAACCAGTTATTTATCAGCTCCTGTAGAACCTCTCAACCACGATAAAAAGTAAATGTGTTAATTCATGCATCACCACCTATTAGCTTGATGGAGGTCTAGGGAACAAATTAATAACCTGCCCTTAAGTAAGACCAACCTTCATTTCCCGTACAAGAGGACTCCGGTGACCACGGTTGAGCTGGGCCTTAACAAACTTGATGTTCAACAGGTCACTGATGTAGCCTGCTTTGCCATTTAAGATCCAGGATTCCGGGTCTTTGTACACGCTGATAAATCTCTTGTATATTTCCTGAAATACACGAATGAAAACATATTACTGGCAACTGGAATACATGATACATTGCATAATATCTGCTATATCCAGTATATATATATCATATACTATGCCTTCTGTCTCCCTCATCCACTTAGAAAAGAAAAGAAAATATATATATACTGTACATATATATATATATATATATATATATATATATATATATATATATATATATATTCTAAGTGGATGAGGGAGACAAAAGGCAGAGCTGCCTGTGATAAGTGCATCCCCGGATAGGGGGGGGGGGGGGGGGGGCAGAAAGAACAGGGGTGTGCTTGTTTAATGTAGTGAAGTAGATAGCAGGAGGAGGTGTTTGTGAGAGCTATCTGGATCAGTCTGTGTAAGTGAGGTACAAATAGAAACAGTAAGGTAAGCCAAGCAAATGAAATAAGAGTTCCAGCAACTCCTTATCAAATGCCTATAGGCCTCCCCTGGGTATTGCCTTTTTCGAGTGGTGCCTGCAATCTCCATATCTGTTATCTGTTATAGAGATCCCCCCCTGCAAGGTGCACCAAATAGTGTGACTCCCATCGGTAATTTGTGTAAGGTTTATTCCCCTAGATGGGTTGCCCGCCAAAGCTATCGAGTCCCATCCACCCGGAAACACCCCTTTCAGATAACAGGGAGACTGATAACACCAAATAAAAATACCGAGCTAGAATCTGGTAGGGACGATTAACTACCGAGCCAGAGTCAGATATGGACAAATAAACTCAAGAACACCAGAGACAACCATATCACAGGGGGAGCGGTTAACACCAGAGGGGATTCACCCGACCTCCTCAGGGAACCTTGACTCATACATCAAGGAAAAGAGGGTCTAGGTTGTGCCATTTAGGGCTGGACTGGTTAGTGTAGGAAGATGACTTCCCCCACTACAAAGGAGTACAAAGGAGTACAAAGGAAATCAAGCAACAATAGGTTGACCCTTCTAGGTTGCTTGTCCTCCAAAACACTGAGGATCAAGTGTCCAAACAGTGGTTTAGAGTGGGTAAGGGAACATTGGAAAGGGAACTACTGCCATGCCACTAAAGTGGCAGGGCTAGGGAGTTAGTAGAGGACAAATAGATTAGTAACTAGGGAGAGGATAAAGTTAATCATTTACAAACCCAGTCAGTCGCGGGTTTGATGCGAGATGTTTGTCTAGGCGGAATTAAATGAATTAACAGTGCTGCAGTCTATAGCGTCTAGTCTCGGGGAAGCCCATTCCACAAGTTGACAACTCGATTGAAGAAGAAATTCTTAGATTCCTGCGAGTTAAAAGATTTACCAATAATTTTGCAACCGTTTCCCCGCGTGTAATTAGATTGGTCGATAGTGAAGTACTTACTACAGTTCATATTGTCGATGCCTTTGATGATTTTGAACACTTGAATTAAGTCGCCTCTTAATCTGCGCTGGGTTAAAGGAAATAGATTTAATTCTCTAAGACGCTCTTCGTTATGGTTTGTTCTTTAGCTAGGTATCATTTTGGTAACTCTACGTTGAACTCGTTCTAGCTTGTTTATATCTTTTTGGTAATAAGGGCACCAGGATTGAACGCAGGTATTCCAGAAGAGGGCGGACTAAGGAATTGTAAAGGGTTAGGATAACTTCTTTGGATTTATGCTCAAATGACCTGCCTATAAAGCCAATTATTTTGTTTGCCTTCTTAACAACTTCTGAACATTGTGACTCGGTTTTAGGTTACTCGATATTGTTACTCCCAGATCAGTTTCTCTGTTTACATTCTTAAACTGAGGTGCCATTCATCGAATAGTTTGCTTTCTCATTTAGGTATCCGACATGTAGTACTTTAATTTATCCGCATTGAAACTCATTTGCCAAATTTGGGCCCAACATGACAATTTATCTAGATTGTGTTGCATATCGTTCAACTTGTTCTTTTGAGAGTACGCTATTTGCAATTTTTGTATCGTCAGCAAATTTTGAGATTGTGCAGGTGTGACCCTCATCTATGTCGTTTGTGTAAATTAGGAAGTGAATTGGTCCTAGTACCGTTCCCCGGGTAACCCCGCCCCTTACATTGGTCCATTTAGAATGCCTTACCGTTTATGACTACACTTTGCTTTCTGTTGCTGAGCCAATTTTCTATCCATTTCAACACACCGTCTTGTATTCCATGCGCTTTTAGTTTTAGCAGTAAACGTTTGTGGGGAACTTTGTCAAAGGCCTTTTGAAAATCAAGGTATATAATATCTACAGCTTTACTCTCATCGTAGAGGTTGAGGGATATCGTGGAAGAAGTCTAAGAGGTTTGTTTAAACAGGAACGTTTTTTACGAAAGCCGTGTTGAGTATCTTTAAGTATATTATTTTCTCTAAGTGATTTACGAGTCTGTCTCGTATGACCGTTTCTAGCATTTTACATACAACTGAGGTTAAGCTAATTGGACGATAGTTACTGGGTAGGGATTTGCTGCCTTTTTTGAATATCGGTGTTACGTTGGCTAGCTTCCACTGATCAGGCATAGTTCCAGACTGCAAGGATTTATTGAATAGTAATGTCAGTGGTTTGGAGAGCTCATTCTTAGCTTCCTTTAGAAACTCTAGGCGAGATTGTATCAGTCCTGGCGTTTTATTTACCTTGAGTTTATCTAAACAATTCAATACTTCTCTCTCTGTAACGGTGATATTGCTTAGAACATCTGAATTATCAATCTGAATCGGCGATGGTGTAGGGATATCACTGAGGTCTTCTGTTGTAAAAACTGATGCAAAGAAGGTATTGAGGGCATTACTCATTTGTACTTCGTCTTTGGTGTATTCTCCTTTTTCATCGACTAACGGTCCAACAGTTGAAGACAACTACTTTTTCTTTTGATATAAGTATAGAATTCTTTCGGGTTTGTTTTACTTTGATTCGCAATATGTAACTCTAAGGTCTTTTTACTTTGCTTAATTAACTTTTTGGCTTTGCGTCGTAGCTCTACAAATTTCACCCGTTCTTCGTCATTTTGTGAGGATTTTAATCTATCATTAGCAAATTTTTTAGCAAGCAGGCAGTTTGAAATATCTTTATTCCACCATTTGGGCTTATTATTATGAGAGAGAGAGAGAGAGAGAGAGAGAGAGAGAGAGAGAGAGAGAGAGAGAGAGAGAGAGAGAGAGAGAGAGAGAGAGAGAGAGAGAGAGAGAGAGAGAGATGTACTGAACAGAATTTGAGCCCATACTCTTAAAGGGGGATGGTTAATTTGTTGGTCTACTGTATATTGCACTAGACATATCGAAAGCCTTCGATAGAGTCTGGCATAAATCGTTAATTTCTAAACTACCCTCCTTCGGTTTCTATCCCTCCATCTGTGCCTTTGTCTCTAATTTCCTTTCCGGCCGTTCCATAGCTGCGGTTGTGGACGGCCATTGTTCACTTCCTCACCTTATAAACTCCGGTGTTCCTCAGGGCTCTGTCCTATCTCCTATTCTCTTTCTAATTTTTTATAAATGATCTCCTTAACTGTACCTTAATTCCCATCCATTCATACGCAGACGACTCAACCTTACACTACTCCTTTAGTTTTTCAGAACGCCCCAGCCAGCAATCCCTCAACGACAAACGTAATGAAGCCATACAACTCTTAAATTCTGATCTAAATACTATTTCCAATTGGGGCAGAGAAAACCTTGTTAACTGTAATGCTTCCAAAACCCAATTTCTCCATCTATCTACCCATCAGGATCTCCCAGCGGACTATCCCTTGTTCTTCAACAACACAAAAATCAACCCTTCATCTTCTCTCAATATTCTTGGTGTCTCTTTTTCTTCTGCTCTCATTTGGAAGGACCATATTACCAGTATTGCTAAGGCAGCCTCCCAGAAGCTGGGTGTGCTCAACCGCCTTAGGGGGTTCTTTTCCCCTGCACAGCTTCTTGCTCTGTACAGGGGCATAGTGCGCCCTTGTATTGAGTATTGTTCACATGTGTGGGGAGGTTCCTCTCACACCGCTCTCCTAGACAAAGTTGAAAGGAAGGCCTTTCGTATCATTAACTCCCGTCCACTCACCAACTCTCTGCAATCTCTCTCTCTCCGCCGCAATGTTGCATCTCTCTCGCTATTCTATCGCTACTATAATAATCAGTGTTCCTCAGAGCTATCCCAGTGCATACCACCTCCTTTACGTAGGGCACGTGGTACCCGTCTTGCAACTCAATCCCACCCCTACTCTGTGCAACTCTCCAACCCAAGAGTGAAACGTTACTCTCAAACTTTCTTCTACTCAATATCTGTGCTCTGGAACTCTCTCCCAGAATCAGTCTTTCCCTCTTCCTATGACTTAAATTGCTTCAAACTCCGTGTGTCCAGGCATTTTGGCTGGATCGTCCCTTGATTTTGGCCCTGTCACTCTTTCAACTATGGGGGAGGCACTCGCTATAGGCAGTTATGCCTTTTGCCTCCCTCAATCACATAGAAAAAAAAAAAAAAAAAACAATACCTGCATTAATTTAATGATATGTTTGTTAGTTTCCTCCCTAAATCTTCACCAAGCTTAAACATACTCCCCCTAGACCCCTCTTCGAGATAAAGTTGTAAATTTTTCAGTGGAAAAATGTCCTGGCCGAACGCCGGTTCCTCCCAAAATTACAAGCTCGCTATCGCTCGCCAGGAAAAAATCGACATCTATATGGCACGAAAGGCCCTAATATAGGCAAAGAAATGGGGTGAAAGGTAAAACAAACGTCAAACTAATTGGCTGACCTTCCTAACATCTGAAAACTAATGGGGTTAATGATAAGGGGGAAGGGAGTCCAGATAATTGCAATAACCCCTTTAGGAGGGTCACCTGCTGTTTTTATCTTTCTCTCCTTTTCTCTCTTTCCCTGTCTTGTATCCATTCGGCCCCATTCAGCCAACTGTTTTAAGACGTTTATACTCATCCAGGTGTCGATTTCTTCCTGGCGAGCGATAGCGAGCCAGCATTGTATGAAGAATTCCGGCTTCGCCGGAGACATATTTCTATCGAAAAATGTATCCATTTAGCTAGCTGTCAAACCAAAATATATATATACTGGCTCGCTACCGCTCGCCAGGAAAATATTGACACCTGGATGGGGGAAACAGTAGGCTGAATGGGGCCGAATGGTTACAAGCCAGAGAGAAAAGGAGAGAAAAATATAAAAAGCGAGGTGGGGTCCCTTAAGATATTTTAGCGAGATTTGGGCACCGTATCCACTATATTATGAGCGGATATTATAAGGGTGGAAAACCAAACCCGAGTCCAGTATTTCTAGTCATTATAATTGTATATGTAACGATAATATTATAACTTGTAGTTCAAATGATGTCTTTAGAAGTGATTAAATGGCCAAAACAATGCTATTTCATATTAATTTGTTTGTAATCATTCACACATTCATTCTAATCTTCAAACACAAATGTTCCGGCTCGACACCCTGAACAGATAATATAAGGGAAGCCGACCGAGAGCGAGGTGGAAGGGTGGAGTTGAGAGGTGTATGAGTGAAAGTGGTGTTGGATGAGAGGAGGGGTGGCGACTGAGGATTGACAGAAGTTCGTAGAGACGATTCATTCGTGGTCACTCGTTCAGGGATTATGGCGTATTGCAACAGATAGATAGATAGAACTTTGTTCTTACTTATTATATATACATATATATATATATATATATATATATATATATATATATATATATATATATATATATATATATATATATATATATAAAGTAACACCCGTTCTTAGCATTAATCGTCAATTACAAACCCCAATGTACGTACTTGAACAAACTAATGAAAGCATATGGTCCTCCCGGGATTTGAACTCAGGACACCACACCCAGAACATGAACACCTAAACCATTACACCACCAACACAGTTAAAGGTTGAGTACACGATCACGATTAATATCCTTTTTCGAATTTTGAATATCAATTTAATCATGTACTCAGACCCAACTGCATTATGGACAGCGTAATGTTTTAGTGAGAGGAAGGAACATATAATGGGGCCAAAATCACTAAGGACCGGCCTCGCTGTACTAGTTCCCGAGCCTATTGAAATAAATAACACCCCGTTCTTAACATTAATCATCAATTACAAATCCCAATGTACTTGAATAAACTAATGACAGAATGTGGTCCTCCCGGGATTCGAACTTGGGACACCACACCCAGAACATAAGGACCTAAATATACAGTATATAATTTTATATATATATATATATATATATATATATATATATATATATATATATATATATATACTGTATATGTTATTAAGATCCAGGTGATATTCTCGTGGAGGCTTCTTTAGGTGTTGGAAGAGAAGAAAGCCAGAAGTCAAACGAATGGCGGGAAACGGTAAGGAGCGTCTTGTTATCGCCAAACTAATGGGATGAAACGCCTTAAGATCTCCCAACGTATATATCGAAACAAAGGGAGGACCCCCCCCCCCCCTACCAAGTAGACATAAAACAATTCTGATGATCCTGCTTGTCTATTCTGCCGCAGTGAGGGGGAGAGACATTTTATGGAACTTTAGAGTAATATATTTGTATAATTTTGTCCCCTTGGATAACAAAAAAAATAAACTTTGCCTAAACTAAACTAAAATATAATATATATAAACAACTAATAAAACAATAACTCATCCAAACCCCCTTCACGCTAATTTTGTACATTTTTCGATAGAAGAAATGTGCCGGTCTTGATAACTCCTAAGTTACCGACACCTGAATGGAGTGAGGCGTATTATTATCGCCAAACTGATAGGGTGAAACGTCTTATCATCGCCAGACTATTAGGGAGAAGCGATCAGACATAAGATATTTCCGATGGTCCTGCCACTCTAAAATGCCACAGTGGGGGGGGGGGAAGTGGAGAGGGAAAGAAAGTTATTATCGAAATATTGGGTCCGACACCGAGAGAGAGAGAGAGAGTGTGTGTGTGTGTGTTTATCTGCTTGGAGAGAGAGGCTGGAGCATATAGACAAAGTTATATATATATTGATAGATAGACAGATAGATAGATAGATAGATAGATAGATTCATTGATACACAGATAGCTAGCCAAATAAATTATAGAACTAGATAGATAGATAGATAGATAGATAGATAGATAGTCAGTCATAGTTTTATTTCATAAAAGAGATACATTGTACATCTTTTACATAATATTAAAATACAATATATAATACATACAAATATTGCTTAACGTAATGTGGGATCTGTATTCTGCACATAATAAATTCTTGATTTTATTGCTTCAATATCATTAAATATTAAGTTTTGAAATTCATAATAATTCAATAGCGTCCTCTAGACAACCTTTACAATATAAGATTTATTCAAAGAAATAATGTAAACCTTTTTCAATGTATGCACATGGTTTCAATAGTATCCTATGCAATAATCTAATTTTGATCCAATTGATAAAATGCCTACAAATAATTAGTCCACCTCTACAACATGCAGCGTGATTACTCTCCCAGTATCTCATATTTAACATTTTCTTTATTGCTTTATGGTAACCCACACCAAATTGTTTCATTGGTACATAGCATTTCTTATTGTTAAACCATAACTCAGCCCCATACAAATTCAAACAAAAATATTGAAATAAATAGAGTAGCACATTTGTATTCGCGTTACTAAACTTCCTCAGGATACAATTAAATTCATTATAGAACTTGTTTCTGCATCCTATTATATCAAGATCATTATTTAGATTGCAATCAATAATATATCCAAGATATTTATAATAAGTTACCAAATTTATATTTATATAATTTAAAATCATATATGGGTTTTCTGACTTGTCATCCTTGTATTTAAAGAACATGCATACTGATTTAGTCAAATTAATGGATAATTTTGTCTTATTTCACATTCTAGAATATTTATTGAGTATTGCAAGCTCTTAGCAAAGGGAGCCATTAAAACTATGTCATCCGCATAGGCAATTATATTACTAGATTGTAAACCATAGATAGATAGATAGATAGATAGTCAGATAAAGGATAGATAGTCAGATAAAGGATGGATAGTCAGATAAAGGATAGATAGTCAGATAAAGGATAGATAGATATAAATAGACATAGATACATACATATCCAAATAAAATACATACAGAAATATAAAGCAATAGAGAAAAGACTAATGTGAGCCAACAGTCCAATTACAGCCCAACTTCCTCAACCAACCGACACCCCCAATAATAAATTAATCACACAGACCAAAGAAAACGTCTACCCTCCAAGTTTGACCTTTAAGACCCAGATAATTATGTACATTAGCGAATCAATGTGTGCAAGCTGTTTGGCAAGGGGCAATACTCCAGCTATTGGTATATTTTGTTGGAAGTAGTCTAGGGTTTCATTGTATTTTGAGTTTACCCTACTAACCCCCCCTCCCCCCCACAAACATAAATAAATAAATAAAATAAAAATTAAAAAAAGGAATACACAAATAAATACAAATAAAATCACAGACCCCTTTCAATATTAAACAATATATAAATATATAGACAAATATATCCCCTCTAAGTCAATTTTGTAAATTTTTCGATATCAAAATGTCACGGCCGAAGGCCGGCTTCTCTTGAATTGTAGGCTCAGTATCACTCGCCCTGAAAGAATCGAGACCTGAAAGTGATGAAATGTCCTATAATTGTCAAACCTATGAAATGAAACGTCTTGCTCTAAAACTGATATTGAAACAGGAAGGGTGAACATAAAGAATACCGCCACTCCAAGTTTGACCTTTAAGCCCCCAATAATTATATACAATAAGGGGTGTGTGTGTGTGCAAGGCTACTTGACAAGGAACACTACTCCAGATAACAACATTCGGTAATTATCTTGGCAGTTATTAACCCCTTCAGTACCGGTGACATCCTTTTAAGAATATTCTGTCAACAATTAGACGCTTTGATTCAGCTGAAGAAGGACGTCTACCAATTATAAGGGTCACAGACTATCTCAATTAACCCTCTTATACCTACTATATATTGTTCCTAAGCTTCATAAAATCGTCTAAATGCAGCTGAAATAAACACGAAAAGGCCTTACCGGTACAGAACGGGTTAAGAGTTGTTGTTGAATTATTATAGAGGTTTGTAATAGTGTTGAGATAATTGATTTTGTCCCATTACACCCACAAATAAACAAAAGCCGCCCCAAACCGCATGCAAGCTAAAGGCACTCCGAGTTTGTCTACCCGTATTAAAATATCTAAAACTATACCCTGTTTCTATGCAACTGACGGTAATTTGCAAAGTTCTCATCGAGATTTTTCATTTATTTTGAAGATTGTAATAGTCTATTCGCTGTAAGTAGGCGAGAGATCATGACCTCTATCCTCTGTAACTCAAAAAGGGCTAGAGCAAATTGGCTGTAAATTTCAACATCTATTCCTTGACTGACTCTTTCCAAAAGTTAGAAATATTAGCTCGATTACTCTAGTTGTTTTTGATGTACAGAGGTTAGAGGTCTTGATCTTTCGCCTACTTAGAGCGAATAGACTATAGTAAAACAAGATCACCGCCACTCTCCAAGTTTGACCTTTATGCCAGAGATAATTATGGACATTAAGGGGACATGGGCCGCTTTTCTGGACCACTTTCTCCCTCATGTTTAGCCCCATTAGTTTTCAGATGTTAAGATGTTTGCCCCATTAATTAGTCGATTTTAAGACCTTTCGCCCCATTTCTTTGTCAATATTTAGACCTTTCGTGCTATATAGGTGTCAATTTTTTCCCTGGCGAACGATAGTGAGCCTGTAATGTTGGAAGAACCGGCCTTTGGCCGGAACATTTTTCTACCGAAAAATGTACAAATTTATGTGGAAGGGGGATCTAATGGATGTTTTTTTTAAACTTGATGGAGGTCTAGGGAGGAAATTAGAAAAATAATGAATACATGCAAAAATCGCCCAAAAAGTGAACCATCTCCCCTTAAGGAATCAGTGTGTGTAGGTTGCTTGACAAGGAACAATACTCCAGCCAACAACTTTACATATAAGTATTTTCGGGTTTTTTAAAGATATATTGTTGAAGTATTATGGAGATATTTTATTGATTTGCTCAAACGCTCTTCAAGACAAATTTGCAAATATGTTCGGCAAAATAGTGTCCCGGTGGTTATTCCTAAATTGCAGGCTTGCTATCGCTCGCACTGAAAATCTCAACATCTGGATGGGATGAAGTGTCTTATAATCATCAAACATGTAAAGTGAAACGTCTTAAAATCTGGAGATTTAAACCCACATGACAGAAAAACGTGTTATTGTTTGTTTTCAGTCACGGGTTTAAGGGGAGATGGGCCGGTTTTGTGGTCCCCCTTCTCCCTCATGCTTAGCCCCATTAGTTTTCATATTTTCAGACGTACGACCCATCAGTTTGGTGATTTTCCAGACCTTTCGCCTCATTGCTTTGTCAATATTAAGACTTTTTCGTGTCAATTAGGTGTCGATTTTTTCCTGGCGAGCGATAGCGAGCCTGTAATTTAAGAGAAACCGGCTTTTGGCCGGGACATTTTTCTATCGAAAAATTTACAAATTTATCTTCAAGAAGGGTCTTGGGGTGTGTTTTTTAAGCTTGATGGAGGTCTAGGGAGGAAACTAATAAAGTAATAAAACGATAACTAAATGAGCCATGTGACGTTAACCACTCCGTTAGAACCGCATGGCTTGTCCTACAGTGACTCGCTAGGATCGCCAGGGCAGTGGATGTGGCTACAGTTGATGTATTGTTGTGCGCTTTATTTCATATGAAAGCTCGTGTCATGGGCAGTCCAGAAAGGCTCTTTGTTTTCACCCATGTCAAGGCTTTATATATTTAATTGCAAAGTATATGTCTTATCATTAAGTAGTAATGATAGGATTTGAGAGAGAGAGAGAGAGAGTAGAACAGAGTGTGGGGAGGCACGCAGTGTTTTGCTATACTCGATGACGTCATAGCTGGCTGGCCTCGTGGGGATTCGTTGGAAGAGTTTTACCATGCTTGGTGACGTCATGTTTAGCTAGCTTCTTTAGCATTGGCTAGAGGACTTGTTACCGCTTTTCTACACGGTTCGAGCTAGTGCTAATATTTATACAGCTCCCTCGCTACTCTCTCCCTCAGATCTGGTTTCTAGAACGCATCCCTCTTATCCCTTTGATACCTGTCTCCCTCACTACACCTGAGAACCTTTTCCTCTGCCTATCTCTCTCATTTTCCAGACTTTCACCACCTTTTATTAATATTATACCCCCTCTGGTTAACTCTGCATAATCAGCTTCATGCTGGCCAGTTGTATTGTACGTTAAGGTCTGATATAACCCATGTATGTTTAGTTGTTAAGATAAGTTGATCACGAAGCATTGGTTGGCATTCATATTGTTCAGTACCGCTTCCTATAATTATTAGTGTTCTGCTAGATTAGATAATGCTAGACTAGGAGTCTGATATTATAAGGTATTGTTTCCGATGGGTGCTGGCTTTAGTTAAAAGCTGCACGACATACCTGAGAACTGGAGTTGATTGGGTAAATTCCATTCTGTGTGCCATTGAGAGTAGAGCATGCACGAATGAGGGCTTTTTGCCTATACCATTCTGCACTGTTCTAAGCTCGTTGTTTGTCTTTGAGGTACTCCAGGAGAATGCTTAATACTTCGGTATTAAGGTTTCTCAAGAGAGCTACCCTTCCCTATAACGTAATATTTGATACACAGACTTGAGATTTGCACTAGGCTATGCGGCATGCCATGCGCACCAGTATCTCGTATCATTGACTCTAGCTAGACTTTATCAGTCACAGTAGACATTAAGTATATTAAACCAATTACTCTTTTTATGTATACCTGTTTATGATTACACAAGCATTTCGCAGCCTAGTTTGATGTATTGAGACACAAACGACTTAGGCTCTTTTTGTTGATAGGAATACTGCATTGTCGTGGCGATTATTATTAGTGTTGTAGCGTTTAGGATATTCTTGGCTCCGACTGCATTATATATCCTGCCTTTTTGTGTGCAGAGCCTGCACGAGCATTGTTCCGCTGCCTGCCTTTTTGGGTTCCATTTCCGATTCGAGCATCTTGATAGCATCTAACATTTAAAGAAGATTCCGTGTTGGTGTTGAAGGACTTTAGTGCACTTTCTTTCATGCAGGAGTGCCTGACATTTATTGATTAAAGTAACGTAAGCTGTAACTTCCCCTACCACCTTACTTTGCATACCATAACCAAGCACCTTCGGTTATAGGTAGTAATAGGCTGTTTTCACATAACATTAAGCCTAGAGTAGACGCACATTTATTGAGAGTTTAATAACCTATTATTGCATATAGAACTCTGGAGAGTATTTGTGTTCTTTGTTCACTGGGAATATACATCAGAGGTTGGATCTAGCGCTTTCCGTTGTAGCATTTATGCCATTACTAGTCCAATGAATAAGAACCCTGATATATTTAAACCTCAGTCGTAACAGCTAATAAATACGCCCATCCCCCTTTAATACGCTATTAAAGCACTCTCCAATTTCTCCACCCGTCTTAACCCCTAAACATGAGGGAGAAAGGGGTCCATAAAATAATTCCCTCAAGTATACATCTCCCCTTAACCCCTTCAGCACCATGACGCCTGTTTACCTTTGATTCTGGCTAAAATTAGATAATTTTATGCAGTTTCAAAAGGACCTATGTTACTAAGAGGGTTTATTGAGACCGTTTTTACCCATTTGAGTCGTATAGGTAGATTACAAACTGAAGAAAATCGTCTAATGGTAACCAGAATAAAATAGAAAATTACGACGTAATGGTGGTGAAGGGGTTAACACATGTAAAACTAATCGTACAACAGGAAGGGTCAAAATAAGACATGTACAGTCGCTCATACAAATTCGGGGACTTCACCTACTTCTATTTATGCAAGTATATGAATATAAATGTCCATGCATCAACTACAAAACAATATATACCATTAATTGAAAAGCGAGTTCCATCCAAAAATTAATCCAGATAGTTATAATTGACCACTTGCGAGTTTCAGACTATAAGGAAGTTGGAGTTGTTTTTACATTGATATTTAGCAGAATTACCAGCTAAAATGTGGTTGTAGTACATTTATAAATACATACAACTAAATTCAACCATACGTTTATAAATACATACAACTAAATTCAACCATACGTTTATAAATACATACAACTAAATTCAACCATACGTTTATAAATACATACAACTAAATTCAACCATACGTTTATAAATACATACAACTAAATTCAACCATACGTTTTACCCATTAGACATCTACTTTATTATCGTATTTCTGTTTAATACCGATGTTTACGGCACCAACTTCCTAATAGAAAGAAACTTGCAAGTGGTCAATTGCATAAACAAAAACGTAAGGGGTCCACGAATATTTATAAGTGACTGTACCAATACCCTCCAAGTTTGACCTTATGTATCTTTTTATTATTTTGTTAGTTTCCTCCTTAGACCTCCATCAAACTTATAAAAACACCCGCCCAAGACAAATGTGTACATTTTTCGATAGAAAAATGTCCCAGCCAAAGGCAGGTTCCTCTTAAATTACAGGCTCGCTATCGCTCGCCAGGACAAAAATCAACACCTAAATGGCAGGAATAGTCTTCATATTGAAGAAAAGAAAACAATCGGACGTAAGGTCATAAAATTGCCAAACTAATGGGCTGAACGTCTTAAAATTCCAAAACTAATGGGGCTAAACACGAGGGAGAAAGCGGTCCAGAAAAACGACCCATCTCCCCTTCAAAATATGTAACACAAATAGTACAACAGGGAGGGTCAATATAAAAAATGTACCGCCACCCTCCAAGTTTGACCTTTAAGGGGATATCAGTCGTTTTTCTGGCCCCCCTTTCTCCCTGGTGTTTAGGCCCATTAGTTTTTTTAGATTTTAAGACGTTCGACCCATTAGTTTGTCGATTTTAAGACCTTTCGCCTCATTTCTTTGTCAATATTAAGAGCTTTCGTGCTATTTAGTGTCGTTTTTTTTTTCCTGGCGAACGATAGTGAGCCTGTAATTTTGGAAGAACCGGCCTTTGGCCGGTTTGTACATTTTTGTAATTTTTTCGGTAAAAAAATTGCCTATTTTTCTAGCGAAAAATTTACAAATTAATCTAGAAGGGAGATCTAATGGATGTTATTTAAAAGTTTGATGGAGGTCTAGGGAGGAAACTAGAAAAATACTAAAAAGATACATAAATGAGCAAATAAATAAGCTCATTCCCCTTAAACCTGTCAAACTAATAGCACAACAGGGAGGGTCACGGTAAGAAATGTACCAACACCCTCCAAGTTTGACCTTTAAATGTACCAACACCCTCCAAGTTTGACCTTTAAATGTACCAACACCCTCCAAGTTTGACCTTTAAATGTACCAACACCCTCTAAGTTTGACCTTTAAATGGACAGTGGGTGTTTTTTAGGGTCTATTTATATTATATATTCATATAGTTTTTAGTTTCCTCGCTAGACCTTTATCATGTTTAAAAATACACTCCATATGCCCCCTTCAAGATAAATATGTACATTTTTTGATAGAAAAATGTCCCGGCCGAAGGCCGATTTCTCTTAAAATTACAGGCTCACTATCGCTCGCCAGGAAAACATTGACACCTAAATGGCACGAAAGGTCTTGACATTGATACATATATGGACATACATCGACAAACAAATGGGTCGAACAACTTAAAATCTGAAAACTAATGGGGCTAAACATGAGGAAGAAGGGGGACCATAAAAATGCCCCATCTCCCCTTAAGCCCTCGCCGTTGATTACCGCCATTACCGGATCACTGTGTAGCCACTTGACAAGGAACGCAATACTCCAGCTTTAAAGGCCAGATGGTTCACTTGAGGGATACTATTTTTTCTGTACCTCTTTCTTCCTCGTGTTTAGCCCCCACTGCTTTTGATATTTTAAGACGTTTGTCCCATTAATTTGGCGGTTTGAAGAACTTACGCCCCATTTCTGTCAAAGTTAAGACCTTCTGTGCCATTTAGGTGTCAAATTTTCTTGGCGAGCGATGCGAGCCTTTATTTTATTTTTATTTTATTTTATTTTATTTTTGTATTTTTATGTTTGATGGAGGTTCAGGGAGGAAACTAAAATCCTCTCCTTAAAGCCGGTATCGCACGAGCACTTTTTCCCTCAACATTTATCCTCAACACTGGTCTGGCAGCTTATGAGGTCAACATTTTAACTTTTTTGTATTTTTTTTTATTTTTGATAAAAAAGACCTCCGTCTACGTATTGTGAAAAACCTGTTATCCTCCGGCAAATTACGGGGTTGAGTGAGTGAAGTGAGAGAGTGAATTATATGAGGATACATGTTTTTCATAATACGTGTTGCTAACCCCAAACGCGGGAGCAACTGTGGCTTTCAACCATCCGACACATCCCCTTTTATTTATGTACATCAAACATGTTAAAAACAAATACAGTTTATTTTTATACCCTACCGTGGAAAGACTACGGATACACCACTCCTGCCCGGGCCTCACACAGTGGCATGGCCCAGTCGTACTGAGCTCATGACGCTGGTGGCATTGCCCCGAAGGATAGCCATCCCTAGTCTTTGCTTGAGCCAGAGGGTTTCCCAGGGTTCTCCTGAAACCTCTCTGATTTTACAGCCTATTTCATTCACCATATTAAGGGTGGTAGGGCCGAAGACTCCTGAAGTTTCGAATGCCAGAGGCTCGAACTGATGACTTCTGGCGATGGCTTGATATTTTTCTCGCTTTCTACTTTCTGCTATCCAGGCGGCTTCATCTGCTTCGTCGGCGTTTCTGGCGATGTTGGTTATGGAGAAAGTGTCAACACATGTGGCATCCCACACGAGGCACCGGCCATTCTTGTAAGGGAAAGTGGTCATCCCATCTGGCCGTTTGCCGTCTTCTCTGAGAAGTCCATGTGGTTCAAGGATTGACGCATGGTTAGCACTCTGCAGGGCCCGTTTTATGACATCATTTAGTGCAGAGTGTCTTGGCAGGCGGCCTGCGCTGTGATTACGTGACAAGGCATGGTGACCTTGAGCATCCATCCCCCCACCACACTTGCAAGTGTGTAGGTGACAAACTGCCGCACCCACTCTGAGCGCGATGGCAACCCGGAGCGCTTCAGCATCCAAGCGAGTTCTAAGAGGTGGGATGGGGATGGCATGTAACCACAAGCCACTCCAAACGGGCGGCTGACTGGAGGCGTGCTTTTGCAACCTGGTCTGCATTGGTTAGGAGGTTTTCTTGAGTTTTCTTCGCCGAGATGGTATCCCATGCTTTCTGCTTGCTCCTGGAGGTACCCTGAGGCTCCTCCTCTGCTCCTGTACTTTCCTTCCAGGTGTTAATCGCTTCTGCTACGTCCCTATTAAGTGTCATTCCGGGTTGAGAAGAAAGGATGGACACTACAAGGTCGTTGGTCGCGATAAGGGAAGAGATAAAGGCTGGGGAGGCAATATCCGAGGCTCTTCGTATGCCCAAGCCCCCGAGGCGGACAGGAAGAGTGGCTTGTGTCCAGGTCCGATCTTGAAATTCCACGTTGGTGATGCTGGTCACTGCTTCTCGGATTATGTTGTCTAATTCTTGGAGGCCACCATTGTTCGTGTAAGTCATCGATGTGCGCAAAAGGTATTGGAGTTTTGGGATGGAGAAACAATCCTTGAGAAGGGCCAGAGCTGAGTGGGCATCGATGTGTATCAGGTGACTCACAAGACGTTGAAGCTCCTCCTTTTTACCTTGAAGTGCTGGTGGGATTGCTGCCGGAGTTAGTGGGGAACCTAATAGGGTTTGCTGGTGCTCCTGAAGGATCTTTACATCTGGCAATGCGCCTTGAAATTGGGCCGGAGTGTGTTCTCTTTCTTCAGGTGTGTGGTTGAGGAGGACAAGTTCACATTTTAACTATTTTGGTGACCTAAATTCATCCATCATCAGTCTAGTTTCCGATACCAGTGCAAATTATTCCAGAAAAGTTGCCAGTAAAATGTTGATTATCGAATGTTGACTATAAAAGCTCTCGTGTGATATCGGCTTAAGGGATGACTGTGTGTAGCCACTTGACAACGGACAATACTTCAGCTAACAACATATACTTTATTATATATAGTATTTCCCTTTTATTATTATTATTTGTGTTTTTAGTTTGTTGTTTTAAGTTGTTCCCCTATACTAAAACTATGCCATACCTCCCCACACCCCATTTAAAATATAAACGTCCCCCGAACCCCCTTCAAGCTTTAAAATGTAAATTTGTTGGTAGCAATATGTACAGGCCAAAGGCCAGTCTCTTCCAAATTGCACACACACATACACACACACATATATATACACATTCACACACACACACACATACACATACACACACACACACACACACACGCACATATACACACCCTAGCTCTCGATTACGCGCTCACTCGCACAGACATCATCAGATCTAACCATATTGAGTAATAACATCAAAGCCTTCTCTCTCTCTTTATCTCATTGTAAATTCCTTCTGGGGATTTCGAAGCCCAGCAAGGTTAATCACTTCCAACTTTTTCATGTACGGCGATTGCCGAAGGGAACAGAGGGTGGGGAGAGAGCCTTCTTCTTTTTCTATCCTTTCCTTCAACTTTCCTTTTCTATCGGATATGCCATCTCTACTAGAATTAAGTCCTGACCACCTCGTTTGGATCGTAAGGTCTGTGTGGCCAGTGTATCTATGTAAATCTATGTAAATCTATCATCCTTCTCCCCCATTCACTCGCTCACTATCACACACCCACTCTCCCTCTCAGACAGACACACACACACACACACCACACACACACACACACACACACACACTCACTCTAACTCTCCTTCTGTCTCTAGCTTTGTCTCTCCCCCCTCTCTCTCTCTCGCTCTCTCTATAATTCTCCTTTCCCCCATTCACTCGCTCACTCTCATTCTCTCTCTTTCTCACACACACACACACTCACTCTACCTCTCCTTCTGTCTCTAGCTTTGTCTCCCTCCATCCATGCATCTCTCTCTCTCTCTCCTCTAACCTTACCACCACAATAGACCCCACCATCTACCCGTGTATTGAGAGAACCCTCCATAATTGAACACCTCCGAACGATAAAAACAAAACCGTGAACGATAACAAGTGAATCCCGGTAAGTTAATCTGTGGTTTATCACAATACTTCGCCGGTGTTTCATAATTGTTCAAGAATAAATTAAGGGGGCCCACCTTGATTTTTGTTTTCTCTCTCCCTCTTTCTCTCTGGGTTGTATCCATTCGGCCCCATTCAGCCTACTGTTTTAAGACATTTATCCCCATCCAAGTGTTGATTATTTCCTGGCGAGCGGGAGTGAGCCAGCATATTTTTAATAATGTTTTCAACAGCAGGCTAAATTTGTACATTTTTCGATAGATATATTTTTTTTCGGCGAAGCTGGATTTCTTCATACAATGCAGGCTCGCTATCGCTCGCAAAGAAGAAATTGACACTTGGATGGGGATAAAAGTCTTAAAACAGTAGGTTGAATGGGGCCGAATGGATAAAAGCCAGAGAAACAGAGAAAAGAAAATAAAAAAAAGCAGGTTACCCTCCTTAACACGTCACAGCGATATAAACCAAGCCGTGAACGTTAACTAGTGATTTGCAGTAATCTATTATAATGTCTTTGTTGGTTGAACGATTAATCAGAATGGTTCGTCGGTGCTTCATAATTATTGACTTATTGCGAGTTGCAGGCTATAAGGAAGTTGGAGCCGTAAACATCGTCATAATTTTTAACATCGTTGTTAACACCAAGAACATCCCTAATTAAATTATTGAAATAGAAGTATCAAATTCCTTCTTTGAAGGGGCCCACCTCGCTTTTTTTCTCTTTGTCTCCCTCTCTCTTTGTCGTGTATCCAACGGCCCCATTCAGCCTAGTGTTTTAAGAAGTTTACCCTCATCAAGGTGTCAATATTTTCCTGGCGAGCGGTAGCGAGCCAGTATATATATATATACTTTACAGCAAGCTTAATTTGTACATTTTTCGATAGAAAAATTTCTCCGGCGAAGCCGGGTTTCTCCATACAATGCTGGCTCGTTGTCGCTCGCCAGGATGAAATCGACACCTGAACGGGGATAAACGTCTTAAGACAGTTGGCTGAATGGGGCAGAATGGATACAAGCCAGAGAAAGAGAGAAAAGGAGAGAAAGATAGAAAAAGCAGGTGCATGACCCTCGTGATGGTGTAGGTGGCTGGACACTGCCTGAATGGTTCGTATCCTAGCCCTGTCAGCTATATTTGTCATCAAATAAACATATATATATACAGTATATATATACTGGCATAGACTACAGTAGCTCTGGACTGGACACGAACACGGAACTTTGCACTAAGGGACCCCAAATCGGAGAACGAACCCCCAAGTTCGAACATCGAAACTACAAAAATATCACATTTTCGCGGTTTCGAGGTTCGAACTTGGGGGTTCGTTCTCTGATTTTGGGTTCCTTACTGCAAAGTTTCATTTTCGTGTCCAGTCCAGATCTACTGTAGTCTATGATACTGTATATATTTATCAATTTGTCTACCTATCTAGCTTTCCTTCTATCTACTTAGGTCTGTCTTACTATCTACCATCTATCTATCCATTTTACTCCCCAAGCAAGACAGACCTCAATAAAGCCTTGCCTTCAGCCCACCGTGTTTACCCAGGCTAATGAAAGTGAGGGAAGGTAGTTTTCTGGCAATCACTGAGAGAGCTCGGCATATCTCAATGGTCTCTCCTTACTGGCTCAAAAGTTGTGCTCTCTCTCTCTCTCACTCTCTGCCCCCCCCCCCCCCCTCTCTCTCTCTCTCTCTCTCTCTCCCTCTCTCTCTCTCTCTCTCTCTCTCTCTCTCTCATACATCTGAAAGGTCTCCTCACAGTCAGAAAAGTTGGTCTCTCTCTCTCTCTCTCTTTCTGTAGCTAGGGCTACAAAGCTTATTCCATCGATTAGAAGACAGAGCTATGAGGACCGGTTGAGAGCTCTTGATCTCTTTCCGTTGGAGACACGTAGACTACGAGGCCAGCTCATTGAAGTATTTAATATATTTAATGGGTTTGACAATGTGGATTATAGCAAAATGTTTAGCCTCAATATGAATACAACACGCAACCATGGCTGGAAATTAGAATTGAAAAGGTTCAGCACCGGTATTTGTTGAACATTTGTCACATATAAGATCTGTTCTACCTGGGACAAACTTCTCTACGAAGTTGTAAACAGTTCTTCAGTAGAGCAGTTCAAGAAGAGAGTAGATAGTATTTTGCACACTCTGTAATGAGTGTAGTGCACTAGACAATCTCTCCTTCCACTTCGATTATCTCCTCGGGAAGGACCGCAAGGTCCATACTAACTATTCATTGTAACTCATTGGAACTCTCATTGTTTCTCTCACGCTTACTTTCAAACTCTCTCACTCTCACTCTCTCTCTCTCTCTTTCACACACACACACACACACACCCACACACACACCCACACACACACACACACATACCCTGGATCTAAGTGAATTAACCTCTCTAATTGGCATGGCTAACTAAGGTATACACGGCCGGACTTTCCATAATTACCAGCCAATTTAAGTAATATCTAACAAACATTGAAGAACAGCTCTCGATCTTTCCATAGACAACAACATATTATAATCGCATACCCAACCCTGAGACTGTGTCCTAAAGTAAATCAACTGGTTATACATAAGTGAATAAATATACAAATCTATGCCTAATTAAATAAATGAATAAAACATAAATAAATAGATAAATATATACACACTATAGATAATGATGACATGATATACTGTACAAACTTCTATTAATTATTTATGGTATGTAGTAGAGTAATGGCAAACAAAATATACAGACTTAAGGAGAGTCTTTTTATCTTCCTCTCCTTTTCTTTCTTTATCTGGCTTGTATCCATCCGGCCCCATTCAGCCAACTGTTTTAAGACGTTTATCCCCATCCAAGTGTCGATTTCTTCCTGGCGAGCGTTAGCGAGCCAGCATTGTATGGAGAAATCCGGCTGCGCCGAAGACATTTTTATATCGAAAAATGTACAAATTTAGCTTGCTGTCAAAAACAAAAATATATATATGCTGGCTCGCTCCCTCTCGCCAGGAAAATATTGACACCCGGATGGGTGTACACGTCTTAAGACAGTAGGCTGAATGGGGCCGAATGGATACAAGCCAAACAAAGAGGGAGAGAAAGAGAAAAAAAAACGAGGTGGGCCCCCTTAACCTACCCACTAGTTAATTTTTGTCGCTTGCATTTATCATTTCTATATTTGTTAACAGCTTAAATACCACATATATAGGGAGCCCTGGCTAACTGTCCACTCACTATGGCTAGTGTTCAACTCCCGGATCAAACAAGCCACAATACCAAACCACACATTGTATCTTACCTGTATTTGGTGAGACGGGGATGACCGAGGTGGCAAATCTGCGAACAGAAAAACAAAAAATGAATATATCACCCTTCCAATCCACTCAATATAATATGAAAGGGGTAAGAATGTAAACATGTGCAATACAATACTTGAGAGGTAATATAATTCTTAACAGCATACTTCTCATCACAAAAAACTAAAACTAAATAATGCTAATAAATAAACAAATCAATATATAAATCTGTCATATAGACGAAATTTCTCCATTCAAGTAATTACATATAGGCACTGTTCAGTTATCTTCTCATTACAAGTAACAAATGAACAATAAGCCACAGAGACAAACAATATTCAAACACAAGTACCACTAGGTTTATAGCAAAGGAATGTATTGTGATTCATCCCTTAATTACTAGAATGGAATGGGAGTACCTATATAGAGTGTACTGTCCTGTTGTTCTCTTGATTGGCTGTGTGTGTGTGTGTGATTATCTATCACAAAGGAGTACAAAGGAAGTCAAGCAACAATAGGTCTAGCGACCCTCCAGGTTGCTTGCCCTCTAAATCACTGCTGTTCAAAGTGTCCAACAGTGGTTCAGAGTTGGTAGGGAACAATTGGAAAGGGAAACACTGCCTTAAGGGGACCGACCGGTTATTTACTAACTTCCAGGCCTTACTTCCAATGTAAATGCAATTTGGCACAGGTGTATGTGACCATAAAACTAGGTCAAATTTTTTTTTTTTTTTTTTGCTTTTTTCTTACAATTTAGATAAAAAAAGGTTGCAAACTATAGCACTACTACGACCCATTCTACTCCTACAGAAATCCCTATAGCACGTGCTGTATGTGATCAAACAACTCACAATAGGTGTCTGTAGTTGCTATAAAGAACATTTTATATATTTTGTGTATTTTTGGATTTAGGTGATTATGAATTAAAGTGAAATTATTTTGTAGAATTTTACGACTGTTACAACATGCTGCAACCAAACAAAGTTGGCTAGAGTAAATTGGCTTCATAGGACTTGTAGTGTTTGTAATTACCTTTCCAATGGTATATACACCATTCCTATAGGTCCAATAATAATTTTAGAGTAACATCCGAAAGTGCGACAATATAGGTCTGAGAAAAACATGTGAAAGTCTAAGGTAATTAGGTGAACATTTTTACTTTTGTTTTTTAGATTTACAATATTTTACGCAGGAACACGGCAAAGTAGAAGATAAAGCGTATGGGAGGTTGTAGAGTAGCTTACGCTCTTTCCATTTATATAGGTATACTCCTCGTACGACCAGTAGTTACTGAGCATGTTAATTTCAAAGTTCGCTATATAACTTTTTTAGAATTACAGGAAAAGTTTGGAAAACATAAAAAACTATTTCCAATGGGTTTTCACTAATAACATTTAACTGGCTTATGAAGGGATGTTGACTCTTGTTGAGTAAACACCTATTGGTATTTTCAGGATTTCGAGTTTTTTAAGCCTAAATTAACCGGTCGGTCCCCTTAAGACCAATGTCCTTGGCAGGGTTAGATGTTAGTAGAGAACAATTTGGGTTAATAACATAACACGATGTATCTGAGAAAAGGGGCATTCATTTACAAATGCACTTAGTCGCGGGTTTAAGGCGAGGTGCTTGTCTAGGCGATGTTTAAAGGAATCAACGGTGCTGCAGTTTATAAGATCTCGAGTAAGCTCATTCCAAATGTTCACAACTCGATTGAAGACATTTTTTTTAGACTCGTGCGAGTTAAAAGATTCACCAATAATTGTGTAACCATTTCCCCGTGTGTAGAGAGAGAGAGAGAGAGAGAGAGAGAGAGAGAGAGAGAGAGAGAGAGAGAGAGAGAGAGAGAGAGAGAGATGAATGGTGGGAGGGATTTAGCAGGCTATAGCTCTCACGGTTGCAAAGACAAGAATGTGGAGCCATATGGATTGATGTAATGTACGAGTGTGTTGTACAGTGTGTGTGTGTGTGTGTGTGTGCGACAGAGAGAGAGAGAGAGTGTGTGTGTGTGAGAGAGAGTTACAAGGATTAACTAGGAATAGTTAGTACATTGTGGTCCATTCCGAGGAGATACTCGAAGTGGAAGGAGAGAGACTGTTTAGTGCACTACACTCTTTACAGAGTGTGCAAAATACTATCTACTCTCTTGTTGAACTGCTCTACTGAAGAACTATTTACAACTTCTGAGGGGAGTTTGTTCCAGGTAGAACAGATCTTATATGTGAAAAAGTTTCCACAGATACTAGTGCTGAATCTTTTCAATTCTAATATCCAGCTATGGTTACGTGTTGTATTCATATTGTGGCTAAACATTTTGCTATAATCCACATTATGAGAGAGAGAGAGAGAGAGAGAGAGAGAGAGAGAGAGAGAGAGAGAGAGAGAGAGAGAGAGAGAGAGAGAGAGAGAGAGAGAGAGAGAGAGATTTAAAGCGGAAATTTATAGAGGCATACAAACAGTATATGAATAATGGCAATATAATGAAAAACTAGAAGTCTTAGATATAATAATTGTTTCAGACATACAGTATAATAATAAGTATATACACTGTACACCATTTAATTTACTATCAATGTGTAATTCTGATTATGAAAATATTTTAAGAAAATCAAAGAAAATTGTGAAGACTTGGGGCTAATTTGAGAAGTCCTTGGTTTAATTGCTTTACTGTACCGTGTTTATTATAGGTAGGCCAAAACATCCAGAACTCAGCCTCCTATAACTCATGAAGGACTTCAGTAATTTACCTAATATTGCTACCATTTGGGAAGAGTCAGCCAGGGAATAGGTGTGAACATTTACAGCCCATTTGCTCAAGCCGGTTTTTTTTTTTAGTTACAGTGGTTAGGGGACAATATTTTGGGTCTAGCTATAATGAATGGACTATACTACATAATAAAATCATCGGAAATAACTGCTTTGTGTCACTGACCCGATATAAGAGACAGCCCCTAGAGTATACTACCGAATATACTACCATAAACTATGCTGTCCTTGTTTAAAGATGAAGTACTAACTTTGCTATATACAGCTGACATGGACGTATACAGTTGCGAACGTAACATACACACCTCGTACTTATAATACAAACATTTCTAATAACAAAATAGTATTTATATAGAAGAACATAAAATACCATATAACTAACTTCATAGAGTTTATTTTTTACTCAGGTTCAACGACGACTATGAAATTAATCGGGAAGACCTGACCCAATAATAAGAGACAGCCTAGAGTTAATATATTACTACAACCTATTATCCAATTAACCCTTTCAGTACCAGTGCCGTCCTTTTAACTGTATTCTGGGTACTGTTAGACGATTTGCTTCCGTTTAAAAAGGACCTCCAGCAATTAACAGGCTTCGAACATCTCACTTAACCCTTTTTACTACCACAGATCCTTCTTGAACTGCACACAAACGTCTAAATATAGCTAGAATATAATTGAAAAGACGTCGCTGGTACAGTGGTGCTAATAAGTCATGTCTCAGCTGTCATTACGTTGGGCTCGATCTGTGCTGTATTACTGTCTGTCAGATGTTGAATAGGGTGGGTAAGTGTAGGGAACAAGTTTGTATATTTCACTCAATATGAAGAAATGAAGCTTAGATATTGCTGTACCAATTATTGATCAAAACATACTTGGTGCTGGGACATCACTTATTAGCGCGACTGTACAGAAGGGTTACTCTAGAAAATACCGTTTCCGGATAATTTCTCGGTGACTCCATTGCTGCTATGAACGCTACAGACATGCCGTGCTATGGAACAACACGCTACGGAGGCAGGTACACCGAAGATCAAAAAGGGTAGATTAAAGGGAGATGGGTCGTTTTTATGGTACCCGTTCTGCCTCATGCTTAGGCCCATTAGTTTTCAGATTTTAAGTCATTCGGTCCCTTAGTTTGAAGATTTTAAGACCTTTCACCCCATTTATTTGTCAATATGAAGACTTTTCGTGTTAATTATGTGTAGATTATTTCCTGGCGAGCGCTAGCGAGCTTGTATTTAAGAGGAACTGGCCTTCGGCCGGAACATTTTTCTATCGGAAAATGTACAAATTTATCTTGAAGGAGGGTCTTGGGTGGGGGTGGGTGGTATTTAAGCTTGATGGTCATCTAGGGAGGAAACTAACATTAAAAACAAAAATAATAAAAGATATATAATTTAGACAATAAATACGCTGCTCCCCCCATAAAGGTATATATAATTATTGGGTAAAATATAATATCTTCCTATCTTTATAATACTGTAAATGGATTTATAAACACGACACGAGTGGATTTATAAACACGACACGAGTGGATTTACAAACACGACACGAGTGGATTTATAAACACGACACGAGTGGATTTATAAACACGACACTAGTGGATTTATAAACACGACACGAGTGGATTTATAAACACGACAAGAGTGGATTTATAAACACGACACGAGTGGATTTATAAACACGACAAGAGTGGATTTATAAACACGACACGAGTGGATTTATAAACACGACACGAGTGGATTTATAAACACGACACGAGTGGATTTACAAACACGACACGAGTGGATTTATAAACACGACACGAGTGGATTTGTACTCTAAACGTATGATAACAAAGGTATACTTAATTAATAATAGGATAGGATTGATAGTGATTTACCAGTTTATCCTCGTGTTAGATGGGTGTATTGTCATTATTATACCTTGAACCCTTTGAGTACCAGCGACGTGTGTTATATTGTATTCTAGCTAGGTTTAGACGATATTGTGCAGCTTAGGAAGAATCTGTGGTAGTTAAAAGGGATGGATGAGATAGTTTGAAGCCATATTATTGCTAAAGGTCCTTCCTAAGCTGAATAAAATCGTCTACTAGTTGCCAGAATATGATGAAAGGGACGTCTCTGGTACTGAATGGGTTAAGGGGGGTCACCGGCTTTTTAAAATTTTCTCTCCTTTTCTCTCTTTCCCTGGCTTGTATCCATTCGGCCCCATTCAGCCAACTGTTTTAAGACGTTTATCCCCATCCAGGTGTCAATATTTTCCTGGCGAGCGGTAGTGAGCCAGTATATATATATTTTTGTTTTGACAGCAAGCTAAATGTGTACATTTTTCGATAGAAAAATATCTCCGGCGAAGCCGGATTTCTCCATACAATGCTGGCTCGCTATCACTCGCCAGGAAGAAATCGGCACCTGGATGGGGATAAACGTCTTAAAACAGTTGGCTGAATGGGGCCGAAACAATATACCCTTCTAACGGTATATTGATAGTCATACACACACTTTAGGGGAGGTGGTCTATGTTTCTGGCCTCCCTTCTCCCTCATGTTTTGCCCCATTAGTTTTAGGATTTTAAGACGTTTGCCCCATTAGTTTGGCGATTTTAAGATCATTCGCCCAATTTGTTGCTGTTACCAATATTAACATAAGACCTTTCATGCAATTTTGGTGTCGTTTTTTCCTAACGACCGACAGATAGCCTGTAATTTAAGAGGAACCAGCCTTCGGCCGGGAAATGTTTATATCGAAACATTTACAATTTTTTCTAGAAGGGCGGTCTTGGTGGTGTATTTTTAAAGCTTGATGGAGGTTTAGGGAAGAAACTAAGCAACTAGTAATAATAAGATACACACATATGCAAATAATTAAGCCCATCCCCCCTTAATACCAGTTTAATAGGTAAATCAAATCACCATCAATATACCCAATGATTTTATGTACCTTTGTCATACCCCTTTAACCCCTTCAGTACCGGTGACGTCCTTTTCATTATATTCTGGCAACTATTTGACCAATATATTCAGTTAGCTAGAACGTCCCTTGATTTTGGCCCTGTCACTCTTTCAAATCTGGGGGAGGCACTCGTTGCAGGCAGTTATGTCTTTTGTCTCCCTCACTCACATAGAAAGAAAAAAAAGTTTAGGAAGGACCATTAGCAATCCAAAGGCCATAGAGTGCGTACAGGAGCCTTTCAAAGTTAAAAAGTGGATAAATCCACATGTTTTCAGGGGTGGCTAGAAAACCATTTTCCACAATAATGGTCCAATTTCAAGTATGCAGCTACTGATGGATCCAGGGGTTTGTAGTGTACTTGGGAAAAATAGTTGAGCTGATTCCATACATTGTTTCCTAGGTTTGGTCATCTTCGCTAAGACCACTTAACCCTTTCACGTATTTATGACGTAGAGGTTGCCAGATTAGCAATAAGAAATAAAGTTCTCTCACTCTTATAATTACCTCTCCAAAATGAGTTTTCTGCCCACAGCTAACTCAAAGACAACTGCAGAGGTTGAAGTAACTAAACTAAATGTTTCTAAATACCCCTGATGGTAACAAAGGCTTTAAAGTATCTCCAATAGGCTCAAAATCGCGTCATATGTCGGAGAGGGTTAAGTTTAAGGGGGGTAACCGGTTTGTTTTTTAATCTTTCTCTCCTTTTCTCTCTTTCCCTGGTTTGTATCCATTCGGCCCCGTTCAGCCAACTGTTTTAAGACTTTTTTTTCTTTTTTTTTCTTCTATGTGATTGAGGGAGGCAAAAGGCAGAACTGCCTATAGCGAGTGCCTTCCCCATAGTTGAAAGAGTGACAGCGCCAAAATCAAGGGACGCTCGAGCCAAAATGCCTGGACACACGGATCTTGAAGCAATCCAAGTCATAGGAAGAGGGAAAGACTGATTCTGGGAGAGAGTTCCAGAGATCAGCTGTTGAGTAGAAGAAAGTTTGAGAGTAACTTTTCACTCTTGGGTTGGAGAGTTGCACAGAGTAGGGGTGGGATTGAGTTGCAAGACAGGTACCACGTGCCCTACGTAAAGGAGGTGGTATACACTGGGAAAGCTCTGAGGAACACTGATTATTATAGTAGCGATAGAATAGCGAGAGAGATGCAACATTGCAGCAGAGAGAGAGAGATTGAAGAGAGTTGGTGAGTGGACGGGAGTTAATGATACGAAAGGCCTTCCTTTCAACTTTGTCTAGGAGAGCGGTGTGAGAGGAACCTCCCCACACATGTGAACAATACTCAATACAAGGGCGCACTATGCCCCTGTACAGAGCAAGAAGCTGTGCAGGGGAAAAGAACCCCCTAAGGCGGTTGAGCACACCCAGCTTCTGGGAGGCTGCCTTAGCAAGACTGGTAATATGGTCCTTCCAACTGAGAGCAGAAGAAAAAGAGACACCAAGAATATTGAGAGAAGATGCAAGATTGATTTTTGTATTGTTGAAGAATAAGGGATAGTCCGCTGGGAGTTCTTTACGGGTAGATAGATAGATCCCCATCCAGGTGTCAATTTCTTCCTGGCGAGCGATAGCAAGCCAGCATTGTATGGATAAATCCGGCTTAGCCGGAGACATTTGTCTATCAAAAAATGTAAAAATTTAGCTTGCTGTCAAAAAATATATATATATATGCTGGCTCGCTACCGCTCGCCAGGAAAATATTGACACCTGGATGGGGGTAAACGTCTTAAAACAGTAGGCTGAATGGGGCCGAATGCATACAAGCCAAAGAGAAAGTGAGAGAAAGAGAAAAAAAGCGAGGTGGGCTCCCTTAAATTAATCAGTTCGATGGCATCAAATTGTGAAAGCGCCCCATTAAACCAAGAATATACTGTATTTGGAATCTATAACACAATTGATATAAGGCTTATGGAGGTTAGTGGGCAAGCATTTTGGCCTACTTACAATAAATAGGGTATAGTTATTTTATGAGGCTGCATATAGAGGGGGAGGTAGTCGCTTTGTCCGGACCCCCTTATCCCTCATGTTTAGTCATTTAGTTTTGAGATTTAGAGATGTTCTTTCGGTTAGTTTGGCGATTTTGAGACCTTTCGCCCCATTTTGTTGTCAATATTATATATACCCTGTATATACTGTATAATATTATACCAGGTTATATATAGCTCTCTCGGCTACAAAGGCAAGAATGTGGGGTCATATGGATTGATGTAATTTATGTGGGAATGTGTGGTATATTGTGTGTTTATATATGTGTGTGTGTGTGTATGTGTGTGTGTGTGTTAGTTCAGAAAGTATGTGTGTATATTCTTTAATGTGTGTATGAGAAACAGAGTTTATGTAAGACATTGCAAAGATGTGTATGGTGTGTGTGTGTGTGTGGTTTGTGTGTGTGTGTGTGTGTGTGTGTCTGTGTCTGTGTCTGTGTGTGTGTATGCATGGCTGAGCATGACCGTCCACTGTAATACACACACAAATACACACACGTCACAAAGTTAGCTTAAGTTTATACACAGGCAAGGGAGTTATAAGGTAAAGTAGCCTTAACTTATTTATGGTCGTGTATATTAAGTGAGAGAGAGAGAGAGAGAGAGAGAGAGAGAGAGAGAGAGAGAGAGAGAGAGAGAGAGAGAGCAAGAAAGAAATAAGGAAAGAAAGAAGGAGATAGAGAGAGAGAGAGAGAGAGATAGAGAGAGAGAGAGAGAGAGAGCGAGAGCGAGAGAGAGAGAGAGAGAGAGAAGAAAGCAAGACAGAAAGAAAGAAGGAAAGAAAGAAGGAAAGAGAGAGAGAGAGAGAGAGAGAGAGAGAGAGAGAGAGAGAGAGAGAGAGAGAGAGAGAGAGAGAGAGAGAGAGAGCAGGACAGAAGGAAAGAAGGAGATAGAGAAAGAGAGAGAGAGAGAATACAATCATCAAATAAAAATGTCCTTGAACTGAAATGCAGATACCATTACGCCACTATAAAACTATAAAACAATAATAACACAAATGGTACACGTAAAAAGTCGGTTCTTTGGTTTATCTATCCATATAACAACAACAACAACACTAATGGACCACTGTTAATGTGGGCCATTTTTATATGCAATTAGCTATTCCTTATTTTGTTATTTAATATTTGTTTTCCTTATTTCTCTGTCTAGCGCTTTACTATGTGTATCTCATAGAGCATAATATGAGGTGATTTTTTCAAATAAGCTCTATTCAAAACGTAAGAAGAGGAAAACATAGAAAATAGATATAATAAGCAATCATGACTTCCAGCCTCCCCCCTCCTATCTCTCTCTCTCCCCCCCCCTCTCTCTCTCTCTCTCTCGCTCTCTCTCTTTCATATTCAAATCACAGCCCTTCCACCCTGCTGGCTCTCTCTCTCTTTCTCTTTCATATTCAAATCACAGCCCTTCCACCCTGCTGGCTCTCTCTCTCTCTCTCTCTCTCTCTCTCTTTCATATTCAAATCACAGCCCTTCCACCTTGCTGGGTCTCTCTCTCTCTCTCTCACATACTATCTCTCTCACTCTCATTATCACTCTCTCTCTCTCTCTCTCTCATTATCTCTCTCTATCTCTTTCATATTCAAATCACAGCCTTTCCACCTTGCTGGCTCTCTCTCTCTCTCTCTCTCATTATCTCTCTCTATCTCTCTTTCATATTCAAATCACAGCCTTTCCACCTTGCTGGGTCTCTCTCTCGCTCACTCACTTACTCTCACACACACTCTCTCTCTCTCTCTCTTGCTCACTCTCTCTCTCTCCCTCTCTCTCTTCATAAACACCTGCCAAACCCTTCTATACCCACCAGCACTATGCAGACCATTCATACCATTCTGCCAATCCCCACTATTCAGAACACTACCAGAAACCATTGTGTCGAACTCCCGTATATCACGGGGGATCTATATTGCTACAGTGCTCACAAAACCTATACGGTACAATACTTGCCCCCCTCCCCCCAGCAAAAAATAAATAAAATAAAATAAAACAATAACATATACCGGTATATAGGCTACTGTGTGTATATACTGTATATATATATAATATTATGTTAGTAAAGCCAGGTAATACATTTTCTTTAATACATACGAGGTTGAAAGAAATGGCAATTTCTGCGTTGGAAATTTTATTATTCAAAGTTTCCAGGTCTCTGATGAGTTTTCGCTGGGTGGCAGGAAGTAGATGAATGAGATGAGCAAAATTCATGGTGGTACAGGGTTACATAAATGTACATGATGATACAGGATATACGACGCGTTTCACTGGACAACCAGCATTATCAAGTAAGGGTAAAATGATATAAAATGTAAACAGGAAGGGTATATATAGAGGGTGGAGGATCAGAGGAGGCGAAAATCAAGGGGCAAAAGTCTCCTATTGGTGGAGGGGTATTCTAGGAGTGCAAAAGGGGGAACCGCTTCACGCAGGCGCACTGGATGCGGGATGGTGTTGGTCGGGTGGCGGGGTCAAAGCTGATTGGCTGCGTGTCGAGGGGCGTGGCCTAAGTTGTGTGTCCGTGTGGCGCCGGCGGAAGACGAAGCTGAAGGAGGTAGCGCGGGGGGCTGCGTCAAGGGCACCGGGGGGCGAGGAGGGGCGTTAGGTCCTGTAGGGTAGTGCCTTTTGGCAGAAGGAAGGATCTGAAGGTCTAGAGTTTGGTTGTTGATGTTAGGATGTAAAGCTTGGATATATAACGGTTCGAGTATAGGTTGTTGTTGTTGTTGTTGTTGTTGTTCCCCAAGCTGCCTGGCCGAACAGCCCCAAGGCCCCGAGCAAGGCCAAGGCCATAACCGAGCGTCCCCACAGAACCCTCCCCGCCGACCACAATAAAGCCTGGGTGACCGAAGCCACTCCATGGCGGGGAGCTGAGGAGGGTGCGGAAATGCCCGGGAAACCAAAGCCCCACCCAGGGCCCTGTGTCCCTCAGCAATTATGAAGAGAAAGTTGAGGGGCAAGGGAAAAATGTGACGCTTTGGTTTCCAATCTTGGTAGATTGGGAGGTCAATCCACGTTAGAGACGCCGTCACTTGAGATCTAGAAAATATATAAGTAAAAGGAACAGTCAGAGTAAGCTATGGGTATGGCAGAGATTGCTCAGTTCTCACTCTGATAGACCAGCCCATCACCACATGACTAGAACCCAATCCTCTCAGCATCAGCTAGGAAAGGCCCTAGAAAGCCGCCTTTGGCGGGGGGATAGCTCCCCTATTTCAACCCTTTTCGGGATTGGGCACCCGCCGAGTATAGGTTGGTGGGGGTGGTAGAGCGTCCCACATCACTGCCACCTGTAATCCCATGACAACACCGATAGGAGTGCCAGTATAGAACCCCTCGAGATAGCACCGATCTCGGGGTGGAGATATCAGTGCCTCATCATAACTATCCCACAGTACCACTCTTGAGGCAGTCAATGGTGATGCTCCCGAGCTGGTGCACTGCTAGGGCCCGTGACTGCCTATCCTCCTATCCCTTATTGGAAAAATGTACTTTTGGTGGAGCTCTTGTCTGGGGCCCACCCTGGTGGACCTCAGGCAGGAGAACCATTAAGACTGCATGTCGTATGGGGAGCATTGCCGAGAGCACTTAATCTGGTAGATGGATCTCTTGCCTGGGGCCCAGTTCGGTGGACCCCAGACAGGGGACCCATCGAAGCGGCCGGAACAGCAGGACGGCAGGCAGTGAAACATGGTGAAACATATTGGAATAAAATTACCAAAGAGTCGACATACTTTTTCACTGGCCTTGGGTCAAAATGATTTAAAAACTTTGATATCATAGATAATGTTTCTTTTTTCTTTTTTCAAAGCATGATGTACAAGATATAGTATAGATGAACAATAGCAAGGTGGTCAGCCCACCATCTTTATACATCTCCCTCTATTTTCTATTTTCTCGAACTATACTTGCTCTAACTTCTTCAATCTCTTCCCCCCACTGAGAAGCACTCTAGCTTCTACGAAACCAGTAACCCGTTTGTATCATTCTACCCTTACTTGATAATGCTGGTTGTCCAGTGAAACGCGTCGTATATCCTGTGTCATCATGTACATTTATGTAACCCTGTACCACCATGAATTTTGCTCATCTCATTCATCTACTTCCTGCCACCCAGCGAAAACTCATCAGAGACCTGGAAACTTTGAATAATAAAATTTCCAACGCAGAAATTGCCATTTCTTTCAACCTCGTATGTATTAAAGAAAATATATATACATATATATATATATATATATATATATATATATATATACATATATATATAATAAAACTCTACCTAAACTTTTTCGATGCGGTATTCATCATGGTTCTGTGTATACAAAACAAGAAAACATGTACTCAACGTAATGGCAAAACTATTGTTATTTATTTGTCTGAAACACTGGTACCGGTACTCAAATATTTTAATGAAGCTTTTTTTTTTTTTTTTTTTTTCTTTTTTTTTTAAGAGACAATGAACGGAGGAAGGAAAAACACAGATAAAACAAAAAGGTCCATGTGCCTAAAGGCATCCTCCATTCATAAATTTTTTGTAACAACTGGATTTAAACATTTGTAGATTGTAAGTTTGTGGAAAGCAAATCGAGGGAAGTGAATTCCAAAGAGTAGTAGCTCTGGGGATAAATGAATTCTGATAAGCAGAAGTTCTGCATTGTGGAGGAGAAAGTGTAAATTCATGGATGCTCTCAGCTGCCCTAGTTCTACGGGGAAAGATGTGGAGAGGCGGCACAATTGAAGCAAGTTCCTCGGAACAATTGCTGTGAAAATATCTGTAGAATAATGCAAGGGATGCAACGCTTCTTCGTATGGATAATGTAGCAAGGTCCTGTGTGATTGTATGGTTATTGATTAATCTAATAGCTTTATTTTGAATTTTGTCCAACTGCCTCAATGCAACCACTCCACTTCCACTCCACAGAGGTGAACAGTAATCCATCTGAGAACGTACATGACTTTTATATATTACGGCCAACTGCTCGTCAGTGAAGAATTCTCGAACTCTGTACAGGAGTCCCAGTTTTTTAGAGGTATTCTTAGCAATGCTTCTAACATAATGTGTCCAGCTCAAGTTAGTAGTTAATGTTACACCGAGAATGTCAATACTAGGGGAAGTGGGAATATTTACATCATTAAAAATTATATGGGAGTCAGTGAGATTCTGTCGGTTAGAAAATTGAATGTACTTGGTTTTCTGTGCATTAAAGGAAACTAGATTCTTTTGTCCCCATTCATTAATTCTAGAAAGGTCCTGGTTCAGAGAAATTGCTGTGTTTATTTTTGAATTTATAAGATCGGGTTGGGTGAAAGAATTGGTAAATGTGAAGGAACTGTGGAGTGTTGAGTCATCTGCGTAGGAATGTATTGGATTATGAGTGGTAGATATGAGATCATTGATATGAATGAGGAACAGAGTTGGGGCCAAAACTGATCCCTGGGGAACACCAGCATTATTGAGTGAAATTGAGAATAAAGGCCATCTACCATTACACATATTTTTCTGTTATGAAGATAAGAAGAAATTAGTGGAACTAATGATGCAAGGCCGTAGTGTGACATCTTCGACAATAAGGATTGATGCCAGACTCTATCGAATGCCTTTGATATATCCAGTGCTATTATGTGTTTCACCATGTTGGTCTGTAGCTTGGTTGATTTGATGCGTAAGAAGGCAAAGAATGTCTGCAGTTGATCGACATCGTCTAAAACCATATTGCCTATCACTGATTAATTTATTATTCTCAAGATGCTTAATTATGTGATTATTTAATATAATTTTTGTGTTCCTTCCAACAACCAACTATACTCCTAAAATCGATTAATGAAATTTACAAACACATGTGGCAGTCCGTGGATTCGAATCCAGGATGCTCACACCGAAAATCAACACCTTATGCATCGCACCACGAAGACAGTTAAAGAATGGTGGACACTGCCTACAATTTATTATGCAACTTCGAATCCTGCATATCAATCTAAGCATGTACACACATCCCAACTGCAACTCACGTAGGCTATGCATATGTGAATGGAAAGAGCAATTAATGGGGCCTTAACCACTAGGGAAGTCCTCTCGATAAATTACCCCTGAACCAATATCAATTATTATGTTCCTTCCAACAACCAACTATACTCCTAAATCGATTAATGAAATTTACAAACACATGTGGCAGTCCGTGGATTCGAATCCAGGATGCTCACACCGAAAATCAACACCTTATGCATCGCACCACGAAGACAGTTAAAGAATGGTGGACACTGCCTACAATTTATTATGCAACTTCGAATCCTGCATATCAATCTAAGCATGTACACATCCCAACTGCAACTCACGTAGGCTATGCATATGTGAATGGAAAGAGCAATTAATGGGGCCTTAACCACTAGGGAAGTCCTCTCGATAAATTACCCCTGAACCAATATCAATTATTATGTTCCTTCCAACAACCAACTATACTCCTAAAATCGATTAATGAAATTTACAAACACATGTGGCAGTCCGTGGATTCGAATCCAGGATGCTAACACCGAAAATCAACACCTTATGCATCGCACCACGAAGACAGTTAAAGAATGGTGGACACTGCCTACAATTTATTATGCAACTTCGAATCCTGCATATCAATCTAAGCATGTACACACATCCCAACTGCAACTCACGTAGGCTATGCATATGTGAATGGAAAGAGCAATTAATGGGGCCTTAACCACTAGGGAAGTCCTCTCGATAAATTACCCCTGAACCAATATCAATTATTATGTTCCTTCCAACAACCAACTATACTCCTAAAATCGATTAATGAAATTTACAAACACATGTGGCAGTCCGTGGATTCGAATCCAGGATGCTCACACCGAAAATCAACACCTTATGCATCGCACCACGAAGACAGTTAAAGAATGGTGGACACTGCCTACAATTTATTATGCAACTTCGAATCCTGCATATCAATCTAAGCATGTACACACATCCCAACTGCAACTCACGTAGGCTATGCATATGTGAATGGAAAGAGCAATTAATGGGGCCTTAACCACTAGGAAGTCCTCTCGATAAATTACCCCTGAACCAATATCAATTATTATGTTCCTTCCAACAACCAACTATACTCCTAAAATCGATTAATGAAATTTACAAACACATGTGGCAGTCCGTGGATTCGAATCCAGGATGCTCACACCGAAAATCAACACCTTATGCATCGCACCACGAAGACAGTTAAAGAATGGTGGACACTGCCTACAATTTATTATGCAACTTCGAATCCTGCATATCAATCTAAGCATGTAACACATCCCAACTGCAACTCACGTAGGCTATGCATATGTGAATGGAAAGAGCAATTAATGGGGCCTTAACCACTAGGGAAGTCCTCTCGATAAATTACCCCTGAACCAATATCAATTATTATGTTCCTTCCAACAACCAACTATACTCCTAAAATCGATTAATGAAATTTACAAACACATGTGGCAGTCCGTGGATTCGAATCCAGTATGCTCACACCGAAAATCAACACCTTATGCATCGCACCACGAAGACAGTTAAAGAATGGTGGACACTGCCTACAATTTATTATGCAACTTCGAATCCTGCATATCAATCTAAGCATGTACACACATCCCAACTGCAACTCACGTAGGCTATGCATATGTGAATGGAAAGAGCAATTAATGGGGCCTTAACCACTAGGGAAGTCCTCTCGATAAATTACCCCTGAACCAATATCAATTATTATGTTCCTTCCAACAACCAACTATACTCCTAAAATCGATTAATGAAATTTACAAGACTTTACCAAGAGTGGAAGTTATAGCTATTGGTCTGTAGTTTGATGGATCTGAAGAGGCACCTTTTTTAGGAACTGGATGGATGTTTGCTTCTTTCCAGGGTACTGGGAAGCATGAGGTATGAGTACACAGACGGAAAATTTTTGCCAATACAGGAGCGAGCACCAAGGAGCAATTCTTAAGTACTATTGGAGGAATTTCATCTGGACCAGGAACCTTATCTACTGAGAGATTCTGCAAAATAGTTTTTGACATGTCTGGTGTGGATCTTAAGTGAGGGAATTTCAGGCGAATTAAAATTAAGTACAGGGACATCTTGATTTATTTCATCTAACGTTGAGTTGGTGGAGAAAATATCCGCAAGAAGGTTAGCTTTACCTCGTGGGTCACTTACAAGATTGCCAGTCGGAGATTTTAATGGTGGAATGGATGAAGCAGTAGTCAAGTTGGATTTGAATGAGTTAAGAGTAGAACCAAAATATTTTGTTATAATTTGGATTATTTAGAAGTTTATTTGCCTGCTTGTGGAGAAAGTTTGATTTAGTTAGGTTTAATACAGTTTTGGCATGATTTCTGATGTTTCTAAAGTAATTAAAGGCTTCATGTGTTTTTGATCTTGTGTATGCATTGTAGGCTATTGCTTTTTGTTCAGTTACTCTAGCACAATTATGGTCAAACCATTTAGGTGAATTAGATCTTTTACTGTACTTTTGATGAGGAATAAAAGTTTCCATTCCAATTTTTACAAAATCTTGTATGTGGCTCAAGGTGGAGTGTGCATCATTAGAAAAGAAAGAGGTCCAGGGAATATCAATAAAGAAATCTTGAAGACCCTCCCAGTCTGCCCTATCGTAATGCCATTTAGTCACCAAAACAGGTTCAGAGTGGGAAGGTGTGGTAGGTGATAGACAGGTGACCTGTATCAGACAGTGATCAGAAGATCCAAGCTTACTATATACATAAACCTGACCTTGACAATTATTAATGTTTATTGCTACCATTACAACCACAGCAACGCCATCACCACACCCCTACCATACACCACAACTACCAAACACCTACCACACACAGATGCTACCACAACAACGTGATCACAACCCACCAACGCCACAACACAACAACACTCTACACCACACCAAGCAACTACCACACAACACACAATATCCCACACATACAACACAACACACCCAGCATAACACCACAACCACCAACACAACCACAATACACAGTAACACAACATATACCACAACTACCAACACAACCATAAACGACATAATCACAACACACATACCACACACCGATCCAACCACAACAATACAGCGCAACACACCGGGCATAACATCACAACTACCAACACGACTACAATACCATCACAACTACCAACACAACCACACCAACACAACACAACACACAGGGCATAACACCACAACTACCAACACAACTACAATACCATCACAACTACCAACACAACACAACACACCGGGCATAACACCACAACTACCAACACGACTACAATACCATCACAACTACCAACACAACCACACCAACACAACACAACACACCGGGCATAACACCACAACTACCAACACGACTACAATACCATCACAACTACCAACACAACCACACCAACACAACACAACACACCCAGCATAACACCACAAATACCAACACAACTACAACACCATCACAATTACCAACACAACACAACACACCCAAACATAACACCACAACTACCAACACAACCACAACTACCAACACAACATCGACACCATTACAACACACAGATACAACACAAAACACCCGACATAACACCACAACTACCAGCACAACCACAACTACCAACACAACCACATCATCACAACTACCAACACAACCACATCATCACAACTACCAACACAACCACAACTCCATCACAACACACATACCACACACACAGATACAACCACAACACACAGTACCCAACACATACCACACACACAGATACAACCACAACACACATTACCCAACACATACCACACATACAGATACAACCACAACACACCGTACCCAACACATACCACACACACAAATACAACCACAACACACAGTACCCAACACATACCACACACACAAACAACACACACAACACATACCACACACAGAGAAACCACACACACACACACACACACACAGATACAACCACAACACACAGTACCCAACACATACCATACACACAGATACAACCACAACACACAGTACCCATCACATACCACACACAGAGATACAACCACAACACACAGCACCCAGCACATACCACACACACAGATACAACCACAACACACAGTACCCAACACATACCACACACACAGATACAACCACAACACACAGTACCCAACACATACCACACACACAGATACAACCACAACACACAGTACCCAACACATACCACACACACAGATACAACCACAACACACAGCACCCAGCACATACCACACACACAGATACAACCACAACACAGTACCCAACACATACACAACACAGATACAACACACAGTACCCAACACATACCACACACACAGATACAACCACAACACACAGTACCCAACACATACCACACACACAGATACAACCACAACACAGTACCCACATACCACACACACAGATACAACCACACACCCAGTACCCACATACCACACACACAGATACAACCACAACACACCGTACCCAACACATACCACACACACAAATACAACCACAACACACAGTACCCACACCACACACACATACAACCAAAACACACAGTACCCAACACATACCACACAGATAAAACCACAACACACAGTACCAACACATACCACACACACAGATACAACCACAACACACAGTACCCAACATACCAACAACACAGATACAACCACAACACACAGTACCCAACACATACCACACACACAGATACAACCACAACACACAGTACCCAACACATACCACACACACAGATACAACCACAACACACAGTACCCAACACATACCACACACACAGATACAACCACAACACACAGTACCCAACACATCCCACACACACATATACAACCACAACACACAGTACCCAACACATACCACACACACAGATACAACCACAACACACAGGACCCAACACATACCACACATACAGATACAACCACAACACACAGTACCCAACACATACCACACACACAGATACAACACAATATACCAGACATAACACCACAGCTACCAACACAACACAACATACCAATACAACCACAACACCATCACAACACACCATACAGTACCCAACACATACCACACCCCAATACAACACAATATACCAGACATAACACCACAGCTACCAACACAACACCATCACAATACACAACACAGTACCCAACACATACCACACCCCAATACATCTCAATATACCAGACATAACACCACAGCTACCAACACAACACCATCATAACACACATACCACACACACAGATACAACCACAACACACAGTACCCAACACATACCACATCCCAATACAACACAATATACCTGACATAACACCACAGCTACCAACACAACACCATCACAACACACATACCACACACACACACAGATATAACCACAACAACACCAACACAACACCCCAATACAACACAATATACCAGACATCACACCACAGCTACCAACACAACACCAACACCATCGGCATTGACATCAGAGAGAAGAGAAGGATGAAGTTTGGAAAGTCGAACAATGGCAACATTAATTCACTTTAAGGGAAGATGGATCGTTTTTATTTGCTTATTGTTTTATTTTTTGTTTTATTATTGTTTTAGTTTCCTCCCTACAGTAGACCTTCATCAAGCTGTAATAAATACCCCCTAGACCCCCCTTCACGATAAATTTGTACATTTGTCGTTAAAAAAATGTTCTGGCCGAAGGCCAGTTGAAAAGACTCAGGCTCGCTATCTCTCGCCAGGAAAAAATCAACACCTAAATGACACGAAAGGTCTTATTATTGACGAAGAAATAGGGCGCAAAGAAATGAAATCGCCAAACTTATGGGCCGAACGTCTTAAAATCTAAAAAGAAATGGGGCTACACATGATGGAAAAGGGTGGCCTGGAAAACCGGCCCATCTCCCCTTAAACCATTTTCCGTTGACGAAATTTTAGTAATGAAATTAGAACCGGTAACATGTGGTGGCAAGTTACTCTGGAAAACAATGTAATCAACAAACTGCTTGTATCGTAAGGACACACACACACACACACACACACACACACACACACACACACACACACACGCACCCACCCACACACGCACACCCACCAACACACACACACACACACACACAAGCCCGTAGCCTAGTAGGTAGAGCTCTCGTCTCACACACGAGGGGTCGGGGTTCAATCCCCGGCCGGGCGGAGACAAATTGGGCTTGTCTCCTTTCATGTGTTAGCCTCAGTTCACCTAGCTGTAAATAGGTACCTGGAATAAGTGGACGACGTTGTGACGTCCCATCTGGGGTTGGCAAAAATGGTACAAGGCGAGATGGGTATCATATGGTTCACCTAAGCTGATGGCTACCTAAGCCTTCGGGCGAGACGGTACCGTCTATAGTGAGAATGGTACCATACAGATCCACCCTAAGCCTTCGTTTCCGATGTCGCCAATTGGCTAAAATACAGACTACACACACATCCACAGCCATTCCAACAGTACATAAAACACTTAACATGCATTTCACGCAATACATTCCCAGTTAAGGAGGCGCGATAATAATGAGCTTAGCTCGCATTGCGTGGATTCCCCTTGACGAACAAGTAACTGAGTAACTGAGTAACACGCACGCACGCACGCACGCACGCACGCACGCACGCACGCACGCACGCACGCACGCACGCACGCACGCACGCACGCACTCACTCACATACACAACCCACACAAAAGATCTAATTAGGTTTCTGATCGGCAATTTAATTTCTCCTAACCCTCTTTCACCGAGAGATATTTGATTTTCTGGAGAAATAATCTGTCAACACCGCTCCTAATTATTATCTATTTGAACCTTATTATCTCTATTTGCGTCCCAGCTAACATCCCCCCCCCCTCTCTCTCTCTCTCCTGGTTTACTGTCCTGTCTTAAACCTGGTAGCATCTACTTCCCTTAGATTTAAGGCCGGACCGCCTAGTAAAGACTGCAAAGTCAGTGTATTGCGCGTATTACGTATACTGTATATGTAGGTATGTAACTCAGTGTAACTTTCTCTCTCTCTCTTTAATATGTATATGCGTATATATATATCTTGGCTGCATCCATATAGAAGAGGACCCATTTATTCTCTATTATTCTTAATGGTACAATAGCAATATATTCAGAGTGGCAAATTCCATCGTCAGGCAAATTTTGAATAATTGACCACTTGCAATTTTAGGCCATAAGGAAGTTCGGGTTGTAGTTATTGGCTTTAACAGAATTATAAGCTAAAGTACAGTTGTAACGTTTATATAAATTAAAATGTAAAACTTGCAAACTAAACAAACCAAAATTGGGACAAGGACAATATAAAATCAAATTAAATTATCAAAATCGCTATGTGGAAACAACGCTTACTAAAATGAAAATTATTAAATAAAATAACACACTCCACCACATAGGGTGTACATTACTACATGAGCAAGTTAATCTGTTTCCCAAGCAAACTAATCGCACATATAACAACGCACTATCGTCACGTTAAAGGAAGTAGTCAAGTTTGGGAAGTCCGGGACGTTCTGGCAAATTTTACTAAACTCTGCATGAATAAAGAAACTACATGTTAAATGTCAAAATATTATTTAAAATCAAATTTGCAACATGACAAGACATTAACAATAGTACAAAATACAAATATTGATATATCTATACTATTACAAAATAATATATAAAATATAATCAAATTTACCGAACTTTCTATTAAACAAAAACTCATATATTGTTTGTATTTCTGGTTAAGGGGAAAAGGGTCATTTTTCTGGTCCCCCTTCTCCCTCATGTTTAGCCCCATTGCTTTGGAGAGTTAAAGACGTTCGCCCCATTAGTTTGTCGATTTTAAGACCTTTCGCCGCATTTCCTTATCGATATCAAGACCTTTCGTGCCATTTATGTGTCGATTTTTCATGGCGTGCGATAGCGAGCCTGTAATTATAAGAGGAATCGGCCTTCGGCAGGAACATTATATTTTATCCAAAAAATGTACATATTGATCTTGAAGGGGTGGCTAGGGGGTATCTTTTTTAAGCTTGATGGAGGTTTAGGGAGACAACTAATACAATTATAAAAGAAACATAAATGACCAGATATAAACGACCCATCCCACCCTTAAAACCTAAACTATGTCATTATAGACATGACATCAAATTCAGCACACTTTATTTGTATTTCTGGTTAAACCCGGCCTAACACAAGCAACTTTATCGGGTACACGTATCGGAGTCTTGAATCCGCCACAAGTTCTCATCTTATTTTATTGGTGTCTGTTGTAAATTCGTATATCAAATTTGACTGTACACGATTAGGAGCTCCAAGATACACAATACAGCCATAACGAAAGAGAAAATTGTTATTATAAGTCTGTTCCAAGTAGGTAGCTCAGAAAATGTGAACCCTAACTTCTGTAACTCAAAAAGATCTAGAGCAAAAGGGCTGTTAATTTCTTCATCTATCCCCTGGCTGACCCTTCTCAATTGGTAGAACAAAATTAGCTCGATTACTCGTTTGTGAGTTATAGAGGTTATTGTCCAAGACTTTTCCCCCAGGGGGGGGGGGGAGAAGAATGTGCCCCACACATCCTACTGCGTGTCGTACAAGGCGACTAATAGGGGGAATAGGGGTAGATTATAGGCACCAATCGAACCCAGGAGAGGCTGTAGGTATTTGATAAGGAGTCACTGGAACTCCTGTTTCATTTGCTTGGCCTCTCTTACTGATTTTCTTTGTGTCTCCCTTACACTGAGATTAGTCCAGCCAGCTCTCACAAACATCTCCTCCTCCTATCTACTTCACTACACTTACCATGCACACCACACTTCCTCCTTCCACAAAAAACATAACAATAATATGATGATAAACAATCGTCATGCCTCGGAGTCCATAAACCTGCCCGACCTTCCCCTGACGACCCCTCTAAATGCTCTGGACCACGGCGTGTCACTCTTACTATGAACTTGTGCAATATTCGCGGCCTTTCCTCTAATTTTCACTCTGTTGAACACCACCTCTCCTCCTCCAAACCTAAATTTTCTTTTCCTCACTGACACCCAGGTGTCTGAAGCAACTGCCAGCAGCCCCTGTATCCTCCTACTTTCTCTATCCTAGTTTCAAAGCCAAAGGCAGATGTTGTGCATACGTGCACAACAAACTCACTTGCTCTCGTGTTCCCGATTTCGACTTCTCTGAATTCTCAACTTTATGGCTCAAACTATTCTGTCATTCTCATACTAAACACTTCTGTGCTGTCTATCTTTCCCCTAACTCTACCGACTTTACCAAATTCTTTGACTATCTAAACTCTAAAGTGGAACATATTCTATCCATCTCTTCCTTCTCGGAAATCTCCATCTTAGGAAATTTCCATATTCACCACCGCCAATTGCTCTCCTCTGTTACTACTGACCAACCTGGTGAACAAGCCTTGTGTTTTCTATCCTAAATGACCTAGAGAAGATAGTCCAGCAACCCACCCGTATCCCGGATAGCTTCGGAGATTGGCCAGACATTCTTGACTTATTTCTGACTTCTAACCCTTCTTCTTATACTGTCAATCATTTCTCTCCTTTGGGCTCCTCCGACCATAAACTTACCTCCATTACCTGTCCTATCTCTCCAGTACGGCCACCCGATCCTCCCAGCCGGCGGCGCTTGTGGCACATTGGCGCTGCCGACTGGGAGGCTCTTCGGCAGTACTTCTTTGATTTCCCATGGAATGACTTCTGCTTCCATGCCCGGGGACCCTCGGAGAGTGCTGAACGCATTACCGAGGTAATCCTCTCCGGCATGGAAGCGTACATTCCATTTTCTTTCTCTCAGTCTAATCTAAAAAAATCTTGGTTTACTCAAGCTAGTTCTACTGCTGTCCGCAACAAGGAGGAAGCATTCAAACGGTACCGACGCCTTAAAACTCTAGAATCTCATTCTTCCTATTTTTCCGCCCGGAATCAAGCCAAATCTGTTCTTCAACTTGCCAAGCACTCTTTCATCAATAATAAATGCACTGAACTATCCAACTCTAGCTCTTCCCAAGCTTTCTGGCATCTAGCCAAAAATCTCTTCAAAAAAATGTCTTCCTCGTCTTTCCTTCCCCTTTTCCACTCTGATGGCACAACCATCACTTGTTCCTCTGACAAAGCTGAACTCTTCGCTCAAACTTTTGCTAGAAACTCCACCTTGGATGATTCCGGTGCTATTCCCCCCTCTCTCTTACTTATGCCTAATATCCTAATCTCTTCTAAAGATGTACTTTCTACCCTCTCTGGGTTTAATTCTAAGAAGGCGTACGGTCTGGAGCTGATGGTTCCTCCTGTTGTTCTCAAAAAATGTGCTTCCGTGCTAACTCCATGCCTAGGCAAACTCTTTCGTCTCTGTCTCTCCTCTAACGTCTTCCCTTCATGCTGGAAGTTTGCTCTCATTCAACCTGTCCCAAAGAAGGGTGACCGCTCTCAACCCTCCAACTATCGACCAATTGCTGTCATCTCTTGTATCTCTAAATTTTTTAATCTATTCTTGCTTCCAAATTTCTTAAGCATTTCTCTTCTCATAATCTCCTCTCAGATCGCCAGTATGGCTTTAAGGGTCGCTCTACTGGTGATCTTCTTTCATATCTTACTAACTCTTGGTCATCCTCCTTTCGGAAATTCGGTGAGACCTTTTCTATTGCATTAGACAGAGTGCATCCTTGTATTGAGTATTGTTCAAATGTGTGGGGAGGATCCCTCCACCCCGCACCTTCTAACAAAGTAGAAAGGAAGGCCTGTTCATCTCATTGATTCCCGCCCACGTCACCAACTCTCTGCAAACTCTCTCCCTCTCTCGCCGCAATGTTGTATCTCTCATCGCGATTCTCTCCGCTACTCAATTAATCATTGCTCCTCAGAGCTCTCCCCGTGTATACCACCTCCTCTAACGTAGGGTATGTGGTACCCGTCTTGCAACACAATCCCACCCCTACTCTGTGCAACTCTCCAACCCAAGAGTGAAATGTTACTCTCAGACTTTCTTCTATGCAACAGCTGAGCTCTGGAACTCTCTCCCAGAATCTGTCTTTCCCTCCTCCTACGACTTAAATTGCTTCAAACTCCGTGTTTCGAGGCATTTTGGCTCGAAAGTCTCTTGATTTTGGCTCTGTCACTCTTTCAACTATGGAAGAGACACTCGCTACAGGCAGTTCTGCCTTTTGTTTCCCTCAATCACATAGACAAAACAAAAACAAACTTGGAGAAGGGTACACTCAATTTTAGTTATTTGTTTACTCGGATACTGTGATTCCTATACATTCACCGCTAAAGAGCTCCTGGTATGCCGGTACAATATTGATGTTTACGGCTCCAACTTCCTTATATGTATGAGTACGCACATCATTATAAAGTTACTAATTTATTCCATATCGTACAGAATACATATAGGCCTACACAATATATATATATATATACAGTAGAACATACATACTCTGTACAATGTATACCTATTTAATACTTAATGTACACGTTGTTATTGTAATTTATGAGCAGAATAACCACTTTTCAGTGAAATTTAATTATTTATTATTATTATTATTATTATTATTATTATCATCATAGCCTGAAATTTGTAAGTGGCAATTGTGTGTATTCGTTCGTTCTAGATTGCCTGACAATGGAAGAAGCAAGCTTCTCGGAAACATGTTGCTTTTGTCCAGTCAAGGAGAATGAAGCAAAAATGGGCATTTTCTCTCCAGCTTTGGTTATTGGAGAGAGAGAGAGAGAGAGAGAGAGAGAGAGAGAGAGAGAGAGAGAGAGAGAGAGAGAGAGAGTGAGCCAGAGAGAGAGAGAGAGAGAGAGAGAGAGAGAGAGAGAGAGAGAGTGAGTGAGAAAGAGAGAGAGAGGTTCTAAAAATACAGATAGAAGCAGCCAAATAATGCAAGGAGTGGGGGAGAAGTGTGCTGTGGATAGGAGCTAATAACGAGGCTGAATAGTACCTCACAGACATTGCGGTCCATTCTAGGGAGATACTGAAGAGTTGAGTACATACATGACAGTCCTCACCCTAAGGATGTGGTGTTCTAGTTAGAGCAGAATTTCCAATATATAATAAAGTCTCCATATACTTTGATTTAAGATCTCATCCAGCCCAAGTTTTTGCTCTTTTATCATACAGTATATATATAGTATATATATATATATATATATATATATATATATATATATATATATATATATATTTGCAAAGCGTTTGTGAATCATTTGCTCATGGGCATTATAACAAATTTACATCTTCCCATTTTACAACAAAGTAAATTGTGTGCAAAAGCAACAAATAATAACAAACGTTGATGAGGGTGATTCAGAGTTTTAAACCAACTAAAACAAATATGGAGAGAGAGAGATAGAGAGGGAAAGAGGGAAGAAGAAGAGAGAGAGAGAGGAAGCGAGGAGAGAGAGAGAGAGGAGTAGAGTTAGAGAGAGAGAGAGAGAGAGAGGAGAGACAGAGGAGAGAGAGAAGGATGCGCGAGAAGTGACCATGGGAGTACAAAGGAAATCGAGCAACAATAGGTCTAGTGACCCCTCTAGGCTGCTTGTCCTCCAAAACACTATGGATCAAGTGTCCAAACAGTGGTCTAGAGTGGGTAAGAGAAAATTGGAAAGGAAACAACTGCCCTGGAACTAATGTCCGTGGCAGGATTATATAGGAAGTTAGTAGGGGACAGATGGGTATTAGTAACATAACAGAATTCTAAGGATCTTTCGTATATCTGGGAAAAAGGGAGTAACATCTTAGTTATATATATATACGGTATATATACGCAATACTCCTTGATGAATCTGAAGGGGGAATAAAATAAAGTTATTCATTTACAAACGCAGTCAGTCGCGGGTTTGATGCAAGATATTTATCTAGGCGAAGTTTAAAAGAATCAATGGTGCTGCAGTCTATAACGTTTCGGGGAAGCCCATTCCACAAATTGACAACTCGATTGAAGAAGAAATTCTTAGATTCGTGTGAATTAAAAGATTTACCAATTATTTTGCAACCGTTTCCCTGCATGTAATTAGACTGGTCGATAGTGAAATACTTACTACAGTTCATATTGCCTATGCCTTTGATGATTTTGAACACTTGACTTAAGTCGCCTCTTAATCTGCGCTGGGTTAAAGGAAATAGATTTAATTCTCTAAAAACGCTCTCGTATTGTTATTGTTCTTTAGGGCTAGGTATCATTTTGGTAACATCTAAGGTGACCTCGTTCTAAGCTTGTCTATATCTTTTTGGTAATAAGGGCACCAGGACTGAACCAAGTATTCCAGAAAGGGGCGGACTAAGGAACTGTACCCGAGTTATGAAGTAACTTCTTTGGGATTGGTGTGCTCAACTGACCTGCCTATAAAAGTCCAATGATTTTGTTTGCCTTCTTAACAACTTCTAAACATTGTTGACTTGGTTTTTAGGTTTACTCGATATTGTGACTACTCACAGATCGGTATCTCCTGTCTACACTCTTGACCCCTCTCACATCCTGACGCAATTTTTGAGCCTATTATGAAGATAATTTTAAAGCCTTTTGTTACTCGTCAGGGGGGTATGTTATAACCTTTAGTTTATTTACTTCAACCTCTGCCTTGTCTTTGAGTTAGCTGTGTGGCCGAAAACTAAGTTTGGAGAGGTAATTGATAAAGAGCGAGAGTACTCCTATTTCTTATTGCTAATCTGTCAACCCTCTCTCCATCTCGTTCTCTGCAGTCATAAGATGAGTGAGAGGTGTTAAGCTGAGTGCCATGGTTCATTGAATAGTTTTGCTTATTCCAACTTTTTTAGGTATCTAATAATGTATTACTTGTACATA
>CM064514.1:38673794-38733794 GCA_032716605.1 Paralithodes platypus
TTCGCCCCATTATTTGTCGATTTTAAGACCTTATCGCCGCCTTTTCCTTATCGTATCAAGGCGCTTTCGTGCCATTTATATGTCGATTTTTCATGGCGTGCGATAGCGAGCCTGTAATTATAAGAGGAATCGGCCTTCGGCAGGAACATTATATTTTATCCAAAAATTTACATATTGATCTTGAAGGGGTGGCTAGGGGGTACCTTTTTTAAGCTTGATGGAGGTCTAGGGAGAAAACTAATAAAATTATAAAAGAAACATAAATGACCAGATATATTATTTTTATTAATCTCACCACCACACCCCCAATGAAATTAATTAAAGTATATATGATCCACCGGGATTCGAACCCGGGTTATCACACACATATTATTGCCACCTTAACCATTACACCACCAGGACGGTGGTGTAAATGACCCATCCCCCCCTTAAAACCTAAACTATATCATTATAGACATGAAATCAAATTCAGCACACTTTGTTTGTATTTCTGGTTAAACCCGGCCTAACACAAGCAACTTTATCGGGTACACGTATCGGAGTCTTGAATCCGCCACAAGTTTTTTAACTCATCTTAGTTTTATTGGTGTCTGTTTGTAAATTTGTATATCAAACTATGAACATGTACAATACGATTAGGAGGCTCCAAGATAACACCAATACAGCCATAACGAAAGAGACAATTGTTTTATTATCAAGTCTGTTTCCAAGTAGGTAGCTCAGAAAATTTGAACCCTAACTTCTGTACCCTCTCAAAAATGATCTAGAGCAAAAGGGCTGTTAATTTCTTCATCTATCCCCTGGCTGACCCTTCTCAATTGGTAGAACAAAATTAGCTCGATTACTCTAGTCGTTTGTGAGTTATAGAGGTTATTGTCCAAGATTTTTCCCCCAGGGGGGGGGGAAGAAGAATGTGCCCCACACATCCTACTGCGTGTGTCGTACAAGGCGACTAATAGGGGGAATAGGGGTAGATTATAGGCACCAATCGAACCCAGGAGAGGCTGTAGGCATTTGATAAGGAGTCACTGGAACTCCTGTTTCATTTGCTTGGCCTCTCTTACTGATTTTCTTTGTGTCTCCCTTACACTGAGATTAGTCCAGCCAGCTCTCACAAACACCTCCTCCTCCTATCTACTTCACTACACTTACCATGCACACCACACTTCCTCCTTCCCCCAACATAAACAATAACAATGATAGGATATATCCCTCGTCATTCCTCGGAGCTCCCCAGGGGGGTGTGGGGGTGGGACCATAAATACCCCCACACCTGCCCGACCTTCCCCTGACGACCCCTCTAAATGCTCTGGACCACGGCGTGTCACTCTTACTATGAACTTGTGCAATATTCGCGGCCTGTTCCTCTCAATTTTCACTCTGTTGAAACACCACCTCTTCCCCTACCTCCACACCTGATCTTCCTTTTCCTACCCGACACCCAGGTGTCTGAAGCAACTGCCAGCAGCCCCTTCTCTGTATCCTCCTACTTTCTCTATCCTAGTTTCAAAGCCAAAGGCAGAATGTTGTGACATACGATTGCACAACAAACTCACCTTGCTCTCGTGTTTCCACGATTTCGACTTCTCTGAATTCCTCAACTTTAAGGCTCACAACTATTCTGTCATTCTCATACTAAACACTTCTGTGCTGTCTATCTTGTCCCCTAACTCTACCGACCTTTACCAAATTCTTTGACTAGCTAAACTCTAAAGTGGAAACACTATTCTCGATCCATCTCTTCCTTCCTCCGAAATCTCCATACTTAGAGAAATTTCATTTCACCCACCGCCAATTTGCTGCCTCCTCTGTTTACTGACTGACCAACGCTGGTGAACAAGCCTTGTGGTTTTCTATCCTAAATGACCTAAAGACGATGGTCCAGCCACCCACCCGTTGATCCCGGATAGCTTTCGGAGAGTTGGCCAGAACATTCTTTGACTTATTTTCTGACTTCTAACCCTTCTTCTTATATCTGTTCAATCATTTCTCTCCTTTTGGGCTCCTCCGACCATAAACTTACGCTCCATCTACCTGTCCCTAATCTCTCCAGTACGGGCCACCCGATCCTCCCAGCCGGCGGCGCTTGGGTGGCACATTGGCCGCTGCCGACTTGGGAGGCTCCTTTCGCAGTACGTCTTTGCTTTCCCATGGAATGACTTTTCTGCTTCCATGCCCCGGGTACCCTCGGAGATGCTGAACGCATTACCGAGGTAATCCTCTCCGCGGCATGGAAAGCGTACATTCACATTTTTCTTTCTCTCAGTCTAATCTAAAAAAAATCTCTGGTTTAACTCAAGCTAGTTCTACTGCTGTCCGCAACAAGGAGGAAGCATTCAAACGGTACCGACGCCTTAAAACTCTAGAATCTCATTCTTCCTATTTTTCCGCCCGGAATCAAGCCAAATCTGTTCTTCATACTTGGGGGGCCTAAGCACTCTTTCATCAATAATAAATGCCCTGAACTATCCAACTCTAGCTCTTCCCAAGCTTTCTGGCATCTAGCCAAAAATCTCTTCAAAAAAATTTCTTCCTCGTCTTTCCTTCCCCTTTTCCACTCTGATGGCACAACCATCACTTGTTCCTCTGACAGAGCTGAACTCTTCACTCAAACTTTTGCTAGAAACTCCACCTTGGATGATTCCGGTGCTATTCCCCCCTCTCTCTTACTTATGCCTAATATCCTAATCTCTTCTAAAGATGTACTTTCTACCCTCTCTGGCTTTAAATCTAAGAAGGCGTACGGTCTGGACGGTGTTCCTCCTGTTGTACTCAAAAAATGTGCTTCCGTGCTGACTCCATGCCTAGGCAAACTCTTTCGTCTCTGTCTCTCCTCTAACGTCTTCCCTTCATGCTGGAAGTTTGCTCTCATTCAACCTGTCCCAAAGAAGGGTGACCGCTCTCAACCCTCCAACTATCGACCAATTGCTGTCATCTCTTGTATCTCTAAATTTTTTAATCTATTCTTGCTTCCAAATTTCTTAAGCATTTCTCTTCTCATAATCTGCTCTCAGATCGCCAATATGGCTTCCTTAAGGGTCGCTCTACTGTTTATACTTCTTTCATATCTTACTAACTCTTGGTCATCCTCCCCTTTCAGGAAATTCGGTGTAAGACCTTTTTCTATTGCATTAGACAGATTGCATCCTTGGTATTGAGATATTGTTCAACATGTGTGGGGCGGATCCGCTCAACCGCACTTCTAGACAAAGTAGAAAGGAAGGCCTGTCATATCATTGATATCCCGCCCCACTCCCCAACCCTCTCTGCAAACTCGTCTCTCTTCGCCGCAATGTTTGTAATCTCTCCCTCGCGATTCTATCGCTACCTTACAATAAAATCAGTGCTCCTCAGAGCTCTCCCAGTGTATACACACCCCTCCTCTACGTAGGGTATGTGGTCTACCCGTCTTGCAACACATCCCTCCCCTACTCCTGTGCAACTCTCCAACCCAAGAGATGAAATGTTCTCTCAGACTTTCTTCTATCTAGCACAGTCTGAGGCTCTGGAAACTCTCCCTCCCAGAATCTGTCTTTTCCCTCCTCCTACGACTTTAATTTGCTTCAAACTCACTCCCGGTGTTTTCGAGGCATTTTGGCTCGAAAGTCTCTTGATTTTGGCTCTGTCACTCTTTCAACTATGGAAGAGACACTCGCTACAGGCAGTTCTGCCTTTTGTTTCCCTCACTCACATAGACAAAACAAAAACAAACTTGGAGAAGGGTACACTCAATTTTAGTTATTTGTTTACTCGGATACTGTGATTCCTATACATTCACCGCTAAAGAGCTCCTGTGATGCCGGTACAATATTCATGTTTACGGCTCCAACTTACTTATATGTATGAGTACGCACATCATTATAAAGTTACTAATTTATTCCATATCGTACAGAATACATATAGGCCTACACAATATATATATACAGTAGAACATACATACTCTGTACAATGTATACCTATTTAATACTTAATGTACACATTGTTATTGTAATTTATGAGCAGAATAACCACTCTTCAGTGAAATTTAATTATTATTTATTATTATTATTATTATTATTATTATTATCATAGCCTGAAATTTGTAAGTGGCAATTGTGTGTATTCGTTCGTTCTAGATTGCCTGACAATGGAAGAAGCAAGCTTCTCGGAAACATGTTGCTTTTGTCCGGTTTCCCCCACGGAGAATGAAGCAAAAATTGGGCATATTTCCCCTCTCCAGCTTTGGTTATTGGAGAGAGAGAGAGAGAGGAGAGAGAGAGGCGAGAGAGAGATCGAGGTAGAGAGAGAGAGAGAGAGAGCGAGAGTGAGAGAGAGAGGAGAGAGATCGAGAAGAGATAGAGACGAGAGGAGCCGAGAGTGAGTGAGAAAGAGAGAGAGAGGTTCTAAAAATACAGATAGAAGCAGCCAAATAATGCAAGGAGTGGGGGAGAAGTGATGCGTGGGATAGGAGCTAATACGAGGAATGAATAGTACCTCACAGACATTGCGGTCCATTCTAGGGAGATACTGAAGAGTTGAGTACATACATGACAGTCCTCACCCTAGGGAGGTTTGGTCTAGGTAGAGCAAATCCAATATATAATAAAGTCTCCATATACTTGAGTTAGATCTCTTCCAACACCCTAAGTTGCTTCTTTTAATCATAACAGTATAATATATAGTTATTAGTTATATATATATATATATATATATATATATATATATATATATATATATATTTGCAAAGCGTTTGTGAATCATTTGCTCATGGACATTATATCAAATTTACATCTCCTTCCCATTTTACATCAAAAGGTTGTTTCAAGCAAAAAATAATAACAAACGTTGATGAGGGTGATTCAGAGTTTTAAACCAACTAAAACAAATATGGAGAGAGAGAGATCGAGAGGAATAGAGAGAGAGAGTAGAGTAGAGAGAGTATAGGCAGATGAGAGATAGAGAGAGAAGAGATGAGAGAGAGAGAGAGATAGAGATGACCAGAAGTAGAGAGAGGAGAGAGAGAGAGTACAAGTAGGTAACCAAGGCAAATCAGAGGCAACAATAGGTCTAGTTGACCACCTCTAGGCTGCTTTTTGTCCTCCAAAACACTCATGGATCAAGTGTGTCCAGAACAGTGGTCTAGAGTGGGTAAGAGAAAATTGGAAAGGAAACAACTGCCCTGGAACTAATGTCCGTGGCAGGATTATATAGGAAGTTAGTAGAGGACAGATGGGTATTAGTAACATAACAGAATTCTAAGGATCTTTCGTATATCTGGGAAAGAGAACCCCCACAAAAAAAAAAAAAAAAAAGAAACACAAAACCCCCAAAAAAGAAAAACAAAACTCCTCAAAACAAAAAAAAAAAAAAAAAAAAAAAAAAAAACAAAAAAAAAAAAAAAAAAAAAAAAACAAAAAAAAAAAAAAACAAAAAAAAAAAAAAAAAAAAAAAAAAAACCATTTAAACACACAAACACACAAAACCAACCACAACCACCAAAAAAAAAACAAACAAAAAAAAAAAAAAAAAAAAAAAAAAAAAAAAAAAAAAAAAGACAAAAAAAAAAAAAAAAAACAAAAAAAAAAAAAGAAAAAAAAAAAAAAAAAAACCATCTGGGAAAGGCCGGGGGAAACATCTTAGTTTATATATTACTTTATTATACCAATACTCCTGGAGATCTTAACGGGGGAATAAATAAAGTTATTCTTTACAAACGCAGTCGTCCGCGGGTTGTGCAAGATACGTTTATCTAGGCGAGTTTTAAAAAGAATCCAATGGTGCGCAGTCTGCAATATACGTTTTCCGGGGGGGAATCCCTTCCCAAATTGGACAACTCGAACAATTGAAAGAAGAATAATTCTTAGATTCGTTGGGAATTAAAAGATTTTACCAATTTTTTATTTGCAACCGTTTATCGCCCCTGCATGGTAAAATTAGACTGGTCGATAGTGAAATACTTACTTACAGGTAATTTGGTGCCTATGCCCTTTGGTGATTTATTGAACACTTGAACTTAAAGAGTTCGGCCTCTTAATCTTCGCTGGGTTAAAGGAAATAGATTAATGTCTACTAAGACGCTAGCTCGTTTATAGTTTTGTTTCTTTTTAGGCTAGGTCTCATTTGGAACTCTAAGTTGAACTCGTTCTACTAAGCTTGTACATAATATCTGTTTTGGTAATAAGAGGTGCAACCCAGGACTGCAACGCAGTATTTCTCAGAAGAGGGCGGACTAAGGACCCACTGTAAATGTTAGGATAACTTCTCTTTTGATTTGTGCTCAAATGAACCTGTCCTATAAAGTCAATGATTTTGTTTGCCTTCTTAACAACTTCTAAACATTGTTGACTTGGTTTTAGGTTACTCGATATTGTTACTCACAGATCGGTTTCTCTGTCTACACTCTTAACCCTCTCACATCCTGACGCAATTTTTGAGCCTATTAGGGATACTTTAAAGCCTTTGTTACCGTCAGGGGTATTTATAAACCTTTAGTTTATTTACTTCAACCTCTGCAGTTGTCTTTGAGTTAGCTGTGGGCAGAAAACTAATTTTGGAGAGGTAATTATAAGAGCGAGAGTAATCTATTTCTTATTGCTAATCTGGCAACCTCTGCGTCATAAGGATGTGAGAGGGTTAAGCTGAGTGCCATTCATTGAATAGTTTGCTTTCTTTTTTTGGTATCTAATATGTAGTACTTTACATATTGTATCCGCATTGAAACTCATTTGCCAAATTTGGGCCCAACATGACAACTTATCTAGATTTGTGTTGCATATTGTCAACTTGTTCTCTTGAGAGTACGCTATTTGCAATTATTGTATCGTCAGAGAGAGAGAGAGAGAGAGAGAGAGAGAGAGAGAGAGAGAGAGAGAGAGAGAGAGAGAGAGAGACCGAGGGAAAGAGATAGAAAACAATATTAGGTGAAAGCGCATAAACAGCCTTGACCAATAACATATAAAGCCACCCCAACAGCGACCTAAGGCGTACACGAGCCCTGGAAAGAGTAATACAGGGCTGGAGTCAAAACTAACGAACCCTCTTAACGGGAAGTGGGTCGTTTTTCGGGTCCCCCTTCATCCTCATGTTTAACCCTATTAGTTGTCAGATTATAAGGCGTTCAGTCCATTAGTTTGGCGATTTTAAGACCTTTCGCCACATTTCTTTGTAAATATTCAGACTTTTCGTGTCATTTAGCTGTAACAAAAATTTCTGGTGAGCGATAGCGAGCCACCGGCCTTCGACCGGGACACCTTTCTATAAATGAATGTGCAAATTTATCTTGAAGGAGGGTCGTGGGCGGGTGTATTTTTTAAGCTTGATGGAGGTCTAGGGAGGAAACAAGTAAAATAATATAAAGGTACATAAATGAGCCAATAAATACGCCCACCCCTCCTTAAAGTTAGCGAACCCTGTCAAATATGCAAGAGTCGGTCTGCATTGGTAAATTTCTTCCGTCCTAGCTTCCCGAGAGGCTGCGGGGGCTCACATGGCTCGGTAAATGTTTTAACTCGAGTAGCCGAGTAGCGATAGATGGATGGATAGATAGTCAGTCAGTCAATTCTATGTTTCATAAAAAGCTGTACATAGTAACGTTTTACATATTTACAGATACAATTAATATTTAAGGTAATCATTAACGCATTGTTGGTTCATGATTTTGACTTCACATTCTTCTGCTTCATTGTCTTTTAAACAATTAGATAGATAGAGATAGATAGATACATAGACGATAGATAGATAGATAGATTGATAGATAACTAGGATAGCTAGCTAGCTAGCTAGAATGATAGATAGATAGACGATAGATAAATAGACGATAGATACAGATATATACAGTATATACTGTATATATATATATTTTTTTTTTAGAGAGAGAGAGAGAGAGAGAGAGAGAGAGAGAGAGAGAGAGAGAGAGAGAGAGAGAGAGAGAGAGAGATATTAGGATAGATAGATAGATAGATGGATAAATAGATAAATACAGATAGATAGATGAATAAATAGATAGATATCTAGATATAGACATACCATCAGGGTACATCCGGGATATATAATAAGGATACACGGTATATGAATCCATTACACATATGTATACTAATTTTCTTAGTCTTGTATTACTAAGTGTACCGGTATGTATTCTTAGTCTTGTATTACTAAGTGTACCGGTATGTATTCTTATTTGTTGTGTAGTATACATCAACATCATGATGCCATAAAACATTATTAGCTTATAATTATTCGGGAATTCGGTGAAACCTTTTCTATTGCGTTCGACATATCGAAGGCCTTCGATAGAGTCTGGCACAAATCTCTAATTTCTAAACTACCCTCCTTCGGTTTCTATCCCTCCATCTGTGCCTTTGTCTCTAACTTCCTTTCCGGTCGTTCCATAGCTGCGGTTGTGGACGGGCATCGTTCACTTCCTCATCCTATCAACTCCGGTGTTCCTCAGGGATGTGTCCTATCTCCTATTCTCATTCTAATTTTCATAAAATGATCTTCTCAACTGTACCTCCAGTCATATCCATTCATATGCAGAAGACTCTACCTTTCACTATTCAATTAGTTTCCCAGAACGCCCCAGCCAGCAGTCCCTCAAAATCAAAGGTAATGAAGTCTTAGAACACTTATCTTCTAATCTAACTACCATCTCCAATTAGGCCAGAGAAAACCTTGTTACCTTTAATGCTTCCAAATTACAATTTCTCCATCTATCTACCCGCCGTGAACTCCCAGAGGACTATCCCTTACTCTTCAACAATACAAAAATCAACCCTTCATCTTCTCTCAGTATTCTTGGTGTCTCTTTTTCTTCTTCTCTCTCTTCGAAGGACCATATAACCAGTCTTGCTAAGGCGGCCTCCCAGAAGCTGGGTGTGCTCAACTGCCTTGATCAAGTGGTTCTTTTCCCCTGCTCAGCTTCTTGCTCTGTACAGGGGCACAGTGCGTCCTTGTATTGAGTATTGTTTACAGTGTGAAGAGGATCCTCTCACACAGTACTTCTAGACAAATTAGAAAGGAAAGCCTTTCGTATCATTAACTCCCGTCCACTCACCAACTCTATGCAATCTCTCTCTCTTCGCAGCAATGTTGCATCTCTCCTGCTATTCTATCGCTACTACAATAATCAGTGTTCCTCAGAGCTCTCTCAATGCATACCACCTCCTCTACGTATGGTACGTAATACCCGTCTTGCAACACTTTCCCACCCCTACTCTGTACAACTCTCCAACTCAAGAGTGAAACGTTATTCTCAGTCTTTTCTCTATTCAACAGCTGAGCTCTGGAACTCTCTCCCAGAATGAGTCTTTCCCTCTTCCTATGACTTAAATTGCTTCAAACTCCGTATGTTCAGGCTTTTTGTCTCGAACGTCCCTTGATTTTGGCCCTGTCACTCTCTCAACTCTGGGGGAGACACTCGCTACAGGCAGGTCTGCCTTTTGTCTCCCTCATTCACATAGACAAAAAAAACATGAAGAACAGTATATGGAAGTCAGTGTTAATTAAGATAGTCCTCACCCTCCTAATTCACACAGATGCATTCTAAGCTGTATACATAATTATGTCTAATGGTACCCAGAATGGACAACCAAATTGTGTCATGATCTTCAAAGGGTTAAGACTTGATGACGTCATGATTACTGCCTTGTTTTGTTATTTGGGAATCGAATCTACAGATTAGATATAGCACCCCCCCCCCCTCTCTCTCTCTCTCTCTCTCGCTCTCTCTCTCAAAATGTTTAGCCTCAAAATGTTTAGCCTCAATATGAATACAACACGCAACCATGGCTGGAAATTAGAATTCCACACTTTTGGACATCTGTTGAAAAATTCGGGGAAAATTTCTCTCTCTCTCTCTCTCTCTATCTCTCACCCCCCCACCCACCAACCCACCCACTCACCCACCCACACACACACACCTACAAACGTTTCTGGTTGTGTTTCTTGTCTTATTCTCTATCTCTCACCCCCCCCCCCCCCACCTACCCACCCACCCACACACACCTACAAACGTTTCTGGTTGTGTTTCTTGTCTTATTCTCTATCTCTCACCCCCCCCCCCCCTACCCACCCACCCCACACCCTACAAACGTTTCTGGTTGTGTTTCTTGTCTTATTCTCTATCTCTCACCCCCCCCCCCTACCCACCCACACCACACACCTACAACGTTTCTGGTTGTGTTTCTTGTCTTATTCTCTATCTCTCACCCCCCCCCCCCCCCCCCCCCCCCACCCACACACCACACACCTACAAACGTTTCTGGTTGTGTTTCTTGTCTTATTCTCTATCTCTCACCCCCCCCCCCCACACACACACCTACAAACGTTTCTGGTTGTGTTTCTTGTCTTATTCTCTATCTCTCACCCCCCCCCCCCCCCCCACACCTACAAACGTTTCTGGTTGGTGTTTTCTTGTCATATTCTCTATCTCTCACCCCCCCCCTCCCCCCCCCCCCACACACACACACACCTACAAACGTTTCTGGTTGTGTTTCTTGTCTTATTCTCTATCTCTCACCCCCCCCCCCCACACACACACCTACATACGTTTCTGGTTGTGTTTCTTGTCTTATTCTGGGAAAAGTTTGACCCTTTGCTTCTCCTGAATATAAAGGCAGAGGATCTGGTAGCTGCTGCACGAATCTTTAAGGGTGAGATGGGGCGTTTTCATTTGCTCATTAATGAAGCTTTTTACTATTCTAGTAGTTTCTTTCCCTAGACATCCATCAAGCTTAAAAAACACCCGCCCAAGACCCTCCTTCAAGATAAATTTGTAAATTTTTCGATAGAAAAATATCCCGGCCAAAGGCCGGTTTATCTTAAATTACAGGCTCGCTATCGCTCGCCAAGAAAACATCGACTACTAAATGACACGAGCAGTCTTAATATTGACAAATGGGGCGAAAGGTCTTAAAATCGCCAAACTAATTAGCCGAACGTCTTATAATACTGTATGAAAACCAATGGGGCTAAGCATGAGGAAGAAGGGGGACCAGAAAAACGGCCCATCTCCCCTTAACCAAAATACGAAGAAAGGAAAAGGAAAATAGCGAGAAGAGGCAATAGTGTGGAAATTAAGGAGAGATGGGCCGTTTTTCTTGTCCCCCCTTCTTCCTCATGTTTAACCCCATTAGTTTTCAGATTATATGACGTTCGGCCCATTAGTTTGGCCCATTAGTTCGGCCCATTAGTTTGGCCCATTAGTTTGGCCCATTAGTTTGGCCCATTAGTTTGGCCCATTAGTTCGGCCCATTAGTTCGGCCCATTAGTTCGGCCCATTAGTTTGGCCCATTAGTTTGGCCCATTAGTTCGGCCCATTAGTTTGGCCCATTAGTTCGGCCCATTAGTTTGGCCCATTAGTTTGGCCCATTAGTTTGGCCCATTAGTTTGGCTATTTTAAAACATTTCGCCCCATTTCTTTGTCAATATGTAGACTGAAACGTTATTCTCAGTCTTTTTTCTATTCAACAGCTTAGCTCTGGAACTCTCTCGAAGAATCAGTCTTTCCCTCTTCCTATGACTTAAATTGCTTCAAACTCCATATGTCCAGGCATTTTGTCTCGAACGTCCCTTGATTTTTGCCCTATCACTCTCTCAACTCTGGGAGAGGCACTCGCTACAGGCAGATCTGCCTCTTGTCTCCCTCACTCACATAGAAAAAAAGAAAAAACAAGAAAAAAATTAAGAACAGTATATGGAAGTCAGTGTTAATTAAGATAGTCCTCACCCTCCTAATTCACACAGATGCATTCTAAGCTGTATACATAATTATGTCTAATGGTACCCAGAATGGACAACCAAATTGTGTCATGATCTTCAAAGGGTTAAGACTTGATGACGTCATGATTACTGCCTTGTTTTGTTATTTGGGAATCGAATCTACAGATTATATATAGCCCCCCCCCCCCCTCTCTCTCTCTCTCTCAAAATGTTTAGCCTCAATATGAATGTAATTAAAAGATACATATATGAGCAAATAAATAAGCCCAAATAAGGGGACACGGGCCGCTTTTCTGGACCACTTCCGCCCTCATGTTTAGCCCCATTAGTTTTCAGATGTTAAGATGTTTGCCCCATTAGTTAGTAGATTTTTAGACCTTTCGCCCCATTTCTTCGTCAATATTTAGACCTTTCGTGCTATTTAGGTGTCGATTTTTTCCCTGGCGAAAGATAGTGAGCCTGTAATGTTGGAAGAACCGGCCTTCGGCCGGGACATTGTTCTACCGAAAAATTTATAAATTAATCTAGAAGGGGGATCTAATGGATGTTTGTTTTTTTTAATTTGATGGAGGTCTAGGGATAAAATAATGAATACATGCAAAAATCGCCCAAAAAGTGAACCGTGTCCCCTTAAGATAAAATAAATATGTTACTATAATGCCAATAATAACAATAACAGTATTGCAATAATGGTCACGTGTACAACACCTGGCGAGTTTATCAAAGGGTCAATATTTGTTTAGGGAGCCCTAGAATCTGGATTCTCGGCCCTGACACCTCCACTAATCCTATTCTTCCTTATAGCCTTTATCTTGTGATCACTTTAAAAAAAATTGTGGGTTTATAGATGCAAACACATACATCTCATTCAGTCAGTCAGCAGCCAAACCCGCACTTCCTTAATGGGGTAGGGAGGATCAGCAAGAACAGGCTTGCTGATTCCTTAATGGGAGTAAATTCTGGAGTAGGGATTCTCAGGCCCAACCTCCTGGGGCTATCGGCACCACAAAAGTGACAGGCGATTGGGTCGCCACATCCCTAAGCCTAAGCATATCGCTACGCACATCCCTTCTCATTTGATTATTCAAATTACACACGTGATAATGGCTATAAAGTCAAACGTAGCCTAAGCCCTTTCACTCCCCTTTAGCAAAACATGCCTTTTTCAACTCAGCAGAAAACTTATGGAATGGTCGATTTTATGCAGTTTAAGAAGAACCTGTGTTATTTAGAGGGGTATTGAGATTGTATTTACCCCTTTGAGTCATAGAAGTAGATTATTAGCCAAAGAAAATATCCTATTGGTAACCAGAATGATGAAATGACGTCGTTGTGCTGAAGGGGATAACGCCCATTCAGGTGTTGATATACACCTGGTAAGCAATGGGGAGACTAGTATGGAAAAGAAACTATCATTTTCGCAGAAACATTTATCTACCTACAAATGTATGTAATAGCTTAAGGGGACAGTGGCTGTTTGTTTGGTCTAATAATTAATTTATTCATATATTGTTTTAGTTTCCTCCCTAGACCTCCATCAAGCTTAGAAAAACACCCCCCTAGACGATAGATTTGTACACTTTTCGGTAGAAAAATTTCCCGGCCAAAGGCCGATTCCTCCTAAAATTAATGGCTCGCTGTCGCTCGTCAGGAAAAACTCGTCACCTAAATGGCACGAAGGGTCCTAATATTGACATAGAAATGAGGTGAAAGATCATAAAACCCCAAAACTTTTTTGTTGTTGCTTGAATGGAGGTTTTTATATTTTTCTCCCAAATGCTTAGCCCCATTAGTTTTGACATTTTTAAACGTTCGCCCCATATTTTTGGCGATTTGTAAGATCTCTCGCAATTAATTCTTGTCAATGTTTAGACCTTTCGTGTCATTTAGGAGGAACCGGTACATTTTGTGACCAACAAATATATATAATTAATTTCAAAGGGGATCTCGGGGGTACTTTAAAAAAAATGGAAGTCTAGGTAAGATACTTTTAATATACCCGGTACTGTATAATATATATATATATATATATATATATATATATATATATATATATATATATATATATAATTATATATATATATATATTGCGGTGATGCCACACGAGTGAGTGATGAGTGTTTGGCGTGAGTGAGCCCCAAAACCTATACCCTCACAATGGTTTATTATTATAATGGACACTATAATTATCCTTTACGTACCTTTGCTAGACCCGTGTTGAGGGACTTTTTGATTAGCTTTTCTGTGTGTTGTATTAATATTTGGTGAGGCTGTAGAGAGAGAGAGAGAGAGAGAGAGAGAGAGAGAGAGAGAGAGAGAGAGAGAGAGAGAGAGAGAGAGAGAGAGAGAGAGAGAGAGAGAGAACAGAGAGAGAGAGAGAGAGAGAGAGAGAGAGAGACAGACAGACAGACATATAGATAGATAAGTAGATAGATAGAATGATATATATATATATATATATATATATATATATATATATACAGTATATAATATTGTATAGTATACACAAAGTTGATATCGTAAGCAATGTGTGTTATGGTAGCGCCGCGAATGATTTATGAGAGCTTAGCGTGAGTGATCCCCAAAGCCTATTGAACCAAAATGGATAATATTACAGGTAGGGAGAGAGAGAGAGAGAGAGAGAGAGAGAGAGAGAGAGAGAGAGAGAGAGAGAGAGAGAGAGAGAGAGAGAGAGAGAGTATACATACACCTCAAATAGAAAGCAATGTGGGTTACGGTAGCGCCTGTAGTGATTGATGAGAGTTTAGCGTGAGTGGTCCCCAAAACCTTTTGAACCAATAGCTAATAGAGAATGACGTCACTAAACTACTGACGTGGTAGTGACGTATACATCAGCATCCTCAGTAGTAGTGAACCGGTGTCACACGAGCGATATTTCAGGCAATTTTTTCAAGCAATTGTGGTCTGGCAGCATATTAATATAAATTTCACAAGAATTAAACTGGCTAACATAACTTACATGTGATCTAGTTTCCGATTTCAATGCGAAGATGCGTCAAAATATTACAAAATAAACGAGGGTTAATATAATAACTAACGTTCAAATATTTAGCGACCACTCTGTATAAAAAGACATTATCCTGCAAGTTTCCTGAAATAGAAAGTTTATATTAAGTAAGAGATCATTTAACATTAATAGTCCAGCACAACGACTAACCCCAGGAGTATCAAATAACCCCAGGAGTATCAAATAACCCCAGGAGTATCAAATAACCCCAGGAGTATCAAATAACCCCAGGAGTATCAAATAACCCCAGGAGTATCAAATAACCCCAGGAGTATCAAATAACCCCAGGAGTATCAATAACCCCAGGAGTATCAAATAACCCCAGGAGTATCAAATAACCCCAGGAGTATCAAATAACCCCAGGAGTATCAAATAACCCCAGGAGTATCAAATAACCCCAGGAGTATCAAATAACCCCAGGAGTATCAAATTCCTCCTATGATCAAACAGGAGACGGTATGATAAAAACTAGGCATGAAGGAATGTATAATGGGGGTGTAAGAGCTGACCGATGGCATTCCTGCAAGAGTTCTCACATAGTCAACCCCATTCCTTCCATTACTTTGGGGATTTTAAGGGGCGAGGGGCCGTTTTCTTGTACCCCTTTCTCCCTTGTGTTTAGCCCACTTAGTTTTGAGATTTTAAGAAGTTCGGCCAATTAATTTGGCGAGTTTAATAACTTTCGCCCCATTTCGTTGTCAAATTAAGACCTTTCGTGCCATTTAGGTGTCGATTTTTACCTGGCGAGCGAAAGCGAACCTGTATAAAATTCGGCCGGAAATTTTTTCTACCGAAAAATTTACAAATTTATCTTGAAGGGGGGTCTAGGAGGTACATTGCTAAGCTTGGTGGAGGTCTAGGGAGGAAACTAAAAAATACATTAATTAATAGACCCAAAAACCGGCCACTATACCCTTAAGATGTTTCACCCATTAGTTTAGCGTTAATAAGAAGCTTCACCCCATTCAGGTGTCGATTTTTTTTTCTGGGCGAGCCATAGCGAGCCTGAAACTTTACAAAAGCTGGCCTTCCACCTGAACACTTTTCTATCGAAGAATGTACCAATTTAGCTTGAAGGAGGTTTGGGTGAGCATATATTTTAGTTAGAAGAAAGTCTGGGAAGGCGAGTTTGTTAACGTAGAAGACAAACTAGAATACATATCTCGAAAATTGAAAAAAACCCAGAAAAACAAAAAAACAAGCAAAATTCTCACCAATAACTAAATATAATATATAATAACTTCAAGACGTCTGATCGGATAGTGTTTAAGGGGGTACTGCTTGGTTTTTGGTTTATAAATTTATTTATTAATGTATTTTTGAGTTTCCTCGCTAGACCTCCATCAAGCTTAGAAAAACACCCTCTAGACCCCCTTTCAAGATAAATTTGTACATTTTTCGGTAGAAAAATGTCCTGGCCAAAGGCCGTTTCCTTCTAAAATTAGAGGCTCGCTATCGCTCGCCAGGAAGAAATCGACACCTGAAGGACACGAAAAGTCTTAATATTGACAAACAAATGAGGCGAAAGGTCTCAATACCGCCAAACTACCGGAACGAACGTCTTAAAACTTCAAAGCTAATATGCTAAACATGAGGGAGAAGGAGGTCCAGAAAAAGCGAGTAGCCTACGTCCCCCTTAAAACATTATTCAAGAACTGTCAACAAGAGGTGGGGGGAGGAGGGAGGGGGGGGGGGGGGGGACTAAACGATAGGATTCCTGCACGAGCTCTCAAAACACTAACCCCTTGAGGATTGTGATGCGCTTTGACGGTTTAGTCTGGCTATCATTAGACGATATTATTCAGACCCTTTCTCTGCTATCTACACTTTTCCAGCCATACGGTCATAGTGTACTGTGTGATGGCGTAATGGGATTCTAAATGTAAGAGATTAGGATCGGTATGAGAAGTCAGACGGTCAATTGATATAGTATTTACCCTCTCAATCCCCACAGATCCTTCCTAAGCAGAATCAGATCGTGTAATGATTTGGGGATCTAATGATACTCTGCCATCCATATATACTTCTCAATATGAACACAATCGTCTAATAATAGCCAGCAAATCTAAAAGAAATGCGTCATCGTCTCTCCTAAGCCGTTAACTAGACTTAACCTGACCTACCCTAAGCTAAAGTAACGGAATCTAACCAAGTCTAGCCAAACCTAACCTAGGCTGTTTAGGACTCTAGCCGTCAAGGAGTGTGGCTGTTTTGGAGTCTGGCCGTTTTGGATTGTGGCCTTTTAGATTGAGGCTGTTTTTTTAATTATGGCCTTTTAGGTTGTGGTCGTTTAGGAGTTTGGCCGTTTTGGATTGTGGTCGTTTAGGAGTGTGGCCTTTTAGGTTGAGGCCACTTTGTAGTGTGGCTGTTAAGAAGTGCGGCCGTTTAGGATTGCGGCCGTTTAGGTATATACTGGCCGTTTTGACCTGTTGTATACCGTTGCATGAGGGTTCAGCAAATCGGTATTGAACCCTGAGAATGTCACCAGGCCTAGTGACGTACAGGAGTGTGACGTAGTGTACAGTTCGATTACAAAGTTGGTCACACTTATAATTCTGCCTACCCTTTCCATACAATAGTGAACACATTGATGCTGACAGCATTTCGGATCAATGAAAAACCTACATGAAAATATACTGTACAATGATACATAATAAAGAGCAATGATTCAGAATATCATGATACTGGTCGCTGTGTAGAGAAGCAATTGACGGCAATATTGTACATATTATATTTGTAGGGATATGGGTAGTAGAGGTTACGTACAGTTCCCCTCGCAAGTTCTTTTTCTTTCTGAGCTTGATTGAATTACGAGAGTTCATTGCTATGCACGAGTTAATTCACCTTTTTATGCAACTGTTAAATAAGATACTACACTCTAAGTTCAATTATAATATTTATTCTTCCACAATCTAAATCTCAGAGAGGAACAGAGCTTGTGTGGCGAAATGTACCAAGACTGAGGGTCTATTTGTCGACGATAAATTAATTAATACTGTACATAATCAAGGGGATAAGAAATGTAGATAAACTCATTGGGCAAATTGAGTCATTCACCTTTTTAGCTTTATCATAGTTGGGTTTATTACTACCTACTGTATGTTTAGCGTTTACCTTAGTTGGGTTTATTACTACCTATGTTTAGCGTTTACCTTAGTTGGGTTTATTACTACCTATGTTTAGCGTTTACCTTAGTTGGGTTTATTACTACCTATGTTTAGCGTTTACCTTAGTTGGGTTTATTACTACCTATGTTTAGCCTTTATCATAGTTGGGTTTATTACTACCTATGTTTAGCGTTTACCTTAGTTGGGTTTATTACTACCTATGTTTAGCGTTTACTTTAGTTGGGTTTATTACTACCTATGTTTAGCGTTTACTTTAGTTGGGTTTATTACTACCTATGTTTAGCGTTTACCTTAGTTGGGTTTATTACTACCTATGTTTAGCGTTTACCTTAGTTGGGTTTATTACTACCTATGTTTTAGGAGGGGAAGAGGGTGCGTGGATCAGATGTTTGCAGTAAGACAGTTATGCGAGAAGTATTTAGAGAAGCATAAGGAGATATTTTGGGTTTTATGGACTTGGAAAAAGCGTATGATCGTGTGGACCGTGAAGCAATGTGGAAGGTGTTAAGGATTTATGAAATAGGAGGAAATTTGTTAGAAGCAGTTAAGAGTTTTTATGAAGGGAGCAGAGCATGTGTGAGAGTAGGAAATGGTGAGTTGAGTGAATGGTTTGAGGTAAAGGTAGGTTTGCGACAGGGTTGTGTAATGTCCACCATGGCTGTTTAATATGTTTATGGATGGTGTGGTGAGGGAGGTGAAAAGGAGGACTATGGGAAGAGGATTGGGTTTAGTAGGAAAGAATGGTAGAGATTGGGAGTTGAATCAGTTGCTGTTCGCTGATGACACAGCATTGGTGGCGGATTCTGATGAGAAACTGCAGCGGGTAGTCAAAGAGTTTGGTGTGGTTTGTGGAAGGAGGAAACTGAAGGTGAACGTCAATAAAAGTAAAGTAATGGTGTGTAATAGGGGAGAGCATAGGGTGAATCTAGATGTGAGGCTGGATGGGGAAATATTGGAACAAGTAGAGTGTTTTAAATATCTAGGAGGAACGATAAGCAGGAGTGGAGGTATGGAAGTGGAGGTAAACAGAGAGTGTGTGAAGGAAGGAAGGTTTTCGGAGCAATGGGAAGTATGTGGAAGACGAGAAATCTCGGAGTGAAAGTAAAAAGTGCACTGTATCAAGGAATTGTTGTGCCAACAGTGATGTATGGGGCTGAAACATGGGCTCTGAAGAAAAAGGAGAAAAGAGGGCTGGATGTGATGGAGATGAGCTGCTTGAGGAGTATGTGTGGAGTTACTCGTAGAGACAGATTGAGGAATGAAGAGATACGTAGGAGAGTGGGGCAGCAGGAACATTTGTCAGCCAGAGTGGACAGAAGGGTGCTGAGCTGGTATGGTCATGTTGAACGAATGGGAGATGAAAGGCTTACAAAGAGAATATGTGAGTCAGGTACAAGGGGAGATAGAAGGGCAGGAAGACCCCCATTGAGATGGAGAGACTGTGTAAGAAAGGCTTTGGATGATAGAGGAATGACTATAGATCAGGCAGGGGAAGTGGTGGTGGACAGGATGAATGGAGAATGCTTGTGAATAGTTGAGTGAACACATGGTCATTTGGAGTAAGGGGTCGGGCGCAAGTTCGACTAGATAATAGTCCATCAGGCGCCTGGCCCGGGGGGACGATTAATATGAAGAGTGTGCCTGGAAGTGTGGTGGGAGGGCTTGTGGCTTTGGCTCCGCTGCATGTCTGCCTGCCGAGATCGGAACCTCTCCGGGTGGTCAGGGGCCGGGGGAGTGCTGGAGCGACCTTGGTAACCCGGGTCTCTGGGTCTTCTCCTGGGTGACCTGGATGTGTGTGAGTTTGTGTTTTTTATCTGTGTTTATTTTTTGTTTTATGTTGTTTTTGTGTTTTTCCTGTTCTTGCTCTGTCTTGAGTCGGCTACCCCCAAAATGGGGATTGGGCCTGAGCAGATAGATAGATAGATAGATGTTTAGCGTTTATCTTAGTTGGGTTTATTACTACCTATGTTTAGCCTTCATCTTAGTTGGGTTTATTACTACCTATGTTTAGCGTTTATCTTTTAGAGACTTTTTAGCAGAGTATTCACTTCCCGGTTATGTAATGTTTGAGAAAAGCCGAATAAATCGAAATGGAGGTGGCGTTTTACTTTATATCAAAGAAAGTCTTAACCCTACCCTCTTGTCAAAACCTCAAATTGTGAACGTCGACACATCTTTTGTGCTAATAAAGGTACAAAAATAATACTTGCATTAACATACAGACCTCCAGCTCAATCAGTGCAAACTGACCGAGAAATTTACGAACAAATTGCAGATGTAAGTAACTCACAAGATACCGTAATTTTTGGCGACTTTAATTTACCTGTGACCAAGTGGGGCGATACTCTTACTTCACACTCCGGACATGACTTGTATACTAACTTGCAAGAGAGTTCGCTTTATCAATTTGTTCGAACACCGACCCGTGGTAATAACGTTCTTGACATTGGACTTGCAACAAAAGAAGAATTAATAGAGAATTTGAATGTTGGTGATGAATTCAGTAACAGCGACCATCGTACGATAACTTTCACTTTAAACTTTACTAGTAACGAACCAAATAGTAGCATCGAAAAAGTCCCTAATTTCAAGAAAGCAAACTTTCATAAACTTAGAGCTATGTTTAAAGAAACTGACTGGAGCTTTTTAATTAACAATAACGACATAAATACATCTTGGAAGTTATTCGAAACCACATACCTAAAAGCAGTGCAAGACTGCATACCATCGAAAATACGGCGTCCAGGCCATAATAATAAGCCCAAATGGTGGAATAAAGATATTTCAAACTGCTTGCTTGCTAAAAAATTTGCTAACGATAGATTAAAATCCTCACAAAATGACGAAGAACGGGTGAAATTTGTAGAGCTACGACGCGAAGCCAAAAAGTTAATTAAGCAAAGTAAAAAATACCCTAGAGTTACATATTGCGAATCAAAGTAAAACAAACCCGAAAGAATTCTATAGTTATATCAGAAAGAAAAAAGTAGTTACTTCAACTGTTGGACCGTTAGTCGATGAAAATGGAGAATACACCAAAGACGAAGTACAAATGAGTGATGCCCTCAATACCTTCTTTACATCAGTTTTTACAACAGACGACCTCAGTGATATCCCTACACCATCGCCGATTCAGATTGATAATTCAGATGTTCTAAGCAATATCACCGTTACAGAGAGAGAAGTATTGAATTGTTTAGATAAACTCAAGGTAAATAAAACGCCTGGACCTGATACAATCTCGCCTAGAGTTCTAAAGGAAACTAAGGATGAGCTCTCCAAACCACTGACATTACTATTCAGTAAATCCTTGCAGTCTGGAACTATGCCTGATCAGTGGAAGATAGCCAACGTAACACCGATATTAAAAAAAGGCAGCAAATCCCTACCCAGTAACTATCGTCCAATTAGCTTAACCTCAGTTGTATGTAAAATGCTAGAAACGGTCATAAGAGACAGACTCGTAAATCACTTAGAGGAAAATAACATACTTAAAGATACTCAACACGGCTTTCGTAAAAAACGTTCCTGTTTAACAAACCTCTTAGACTTCTTCCACGATATCCTCAACCTCTACGATGAGAGTAAAGCTGTAGATATTATATACCTTGATTTTCAAAAGGCCTTTGACAAAGTTTCCCACAAACGTTTACTGCTAAAACTAAAAGCGCATGGAATACAAAACGGTGTGTTGAAATGGATAGAAAATTGGCTCAGCGACAGAAAGCAAAGAGTAGTCATAAACGGTAAGGCATCTAAATGGACCAATGTAAGTAGCGGGGTACCCCAGGGATCGGTACTAGGACCAATTCTCTTTCTAATTTACATCAACCACATAGATGAGGGTCTCACCTGTACAATCTCAAAATTTGCTGACGATACAAAAATTGCAAATACCGTACTCTCAAAAGAACAAGTTGACGATATGCAACACAATCTAGATAAATTGTCACATTGGGCCCAAATTTGGCAAATGAGTTTCAATGCGGATAAATGTAAAGTACTACATATCGGATACCTAAATGGGAAAGCAATCTATTCGATGAATGGCACTCAGCTTAAGAATGTAAACAGAGAAACCGATCTGGGAGTAACAATATCGAGTAACCTAAAACCAAGTCAACAATGTTCAGAAGTTGTTAAGAAGGCAAACAAAATAATTGGCTTTATAGGCAGGTCATTTGAGCATAAATCCAAAGAAGTTATCCTAACCCTTTACAATTCCTTAGTCCGCCTTCTTCTGGAATACTGCGTTCAATCCTGGTGCCCTTATTACCAAAAAGACATAAACAAGCTAGAACGAGTTCAACGTAGAGTTACCAAAATGATACCTAGCCTAAAGAACAAACCATACGAAGAGCGCCTTAGAGAATTAAATCTATTTCCTTTAACCCAGCGCAGATTAAGAGGTGACTTAATTCAAGTGTTCAAAATCATCAAAGGCATCGACAATATGAACTGTAGTAAGTACTTCACTATCGACCAATCTAATTACACGCGGGGAAACGGTTGCAAAATTATTGGTAAATCTTTTAACTCACACGAATCTAAGAATTTCTTCTTCAATCGAGTTATCAACTTGTGGAATGGGCTTCCCCGAGACGTTATAGACTGCAGCACCGTTGATTCATTTAAACTCCGCCTAGACAAATATCTCGCATCAAACCCGCGACTGACTGCGTTTGTAAATTAATAACTTTATTTTATCCTCCCCTCAGTTACTAACCCATATGTCCCCTACTAACTTCCTAGTCCTGCCACGGACATTAGTTCCAGGGCAGTAGTTCCCTTTCCAATGTTCCCTTACCCACTCTAAACCACTGTTTGGACACTTGATCCTCAGTGTTTTGGAGGACAAGCAGCCTAGAAGGGTCACTAGAACTGTTGTTGCTTGATTTCCTTTGTACTCCTTTGTACTTTGTATCTTAGTTGGGTTTATTACTACCTATGTTTAGCGTTTATCTTAGTTGGGTTTATTACTATCTAGGTACAGTTGCCCACGTGAGTTCTGTTCTTCTTCATGACAGTAAACATGGAATTATAATACGTATGATTGAATTAGCATTATATTGCCTTACGCAGTGGTTAAGGGAGCCCACCTCGCTTGTTTTCTCTTTCTCTCCCCCTCTCTTTGGCTTTTATCTATTTGGCCCCATTCAGCCTACTGTTTCAAGACGTTTACCCCGCATCCCGGTGTCAATATGTTCCTGGCGAGCGGTAGCGAGCCTGCATATGTATATTTTTGTTTTGACAGCAAGCTAAATTTGTACATTTTTCGATAGAAAAATGTCTCCGGCGAAGCCAGATTTCTCCATACAATGCTGGCTCGCTATCGCTCGCCAGGAAGAAACCGACACCTGGATGGGGATAAACGTCTTAAAACAGTTGGCTGAATGGGGCCGAATGGATACAAGCCAGGGAAAGAGAGAAAAGGAGAGAAAGAAAAAAAAACGGTGACCCCCCTTAACTCACCTGATTAGTCAACTGATAATTAAAATTAACCACAGTCGCATTTCATTCATACTCTTTCACTTCCATACGTAAGATCACGGCGAGGAGCAAACTTACAGTAAGTGGGCAACTGAACTACACGAGAAGTGCTTCAAATTATTGCCAGAAAAAGTGCTCCTGTGACGCCGGCTTAAGGAGGACTGGTCCGTTTTTCTGGCCCCCCTTCTTCCTCTTGTTTAGCCCTATTAAATTTCAGATTGTAAGACGTTCGGTTTATTAGTTTGGCGACTTTAAAACCTTTCACTCGATTTGTTTGTCAATATTAAGACCTTTCGTACAATTTTGGTGTCGATTTCTTTCCTGGCGAGCGATAGCAAGCCTGTAATATGGTAGTAACTGGCATTTAAAAGGATAAATGGGGTTATTCAGTTCAAACAACATTATAAGAAACAGGTGAGGACAGCGGGTAGTACCCGCCTTTCAACACATTCCTACACCTATTCAGTCAAACTCTCTAACCCAAGAGTGAACCAATTTCCCAGTGTTTCTTTTACTCAACAAGTAAACTTTGAAACTCCCTCCCTCAATCGACCTTTCTCTCAACCTGTGACTAACTGCTTCAAGGTCTGTGTTTCCGGACGATTTGACTCAAACGGACAATGAATTTGGCTCCCTGTCACTTTTTATTAACTGTGTGTGTGTGTGTGTGTGTGTGTGTGTGTTTGTGTGTGTGTGTGGGGGGGGGGGGGACTTGTTACAGGTAGCGTTGCCTTCTGTCTCCGGCATACACATGGGGAAAAATAAATATATAATACCTGTAAACTTCTGAGGTTATAGAGGTAAGTAGTGAAGAGTGTTGGCCTACTAGCAATGAATAGAGTATAGTTCCTCTGTCGTTTCCGAGGTCAGTATTGAAGAGTATTGACCTTCTCATAAGGAACAAAAAGGTATATTCTGAGCACTGGGCGGTGGTGGAGACGGTCGGAGTGAGGGATGGGGTTATGGCATGAGGGGCTTGGTGGTGTTGGGTGACAGTGTGGAGGCATGCAATACTAACATCACGCCATTCTGCCATCACCCTGTCATCAACCTACCTTGTCATACATCACACTAACCTACCATCACCCTACCCTGCCATCCCCCTACCCTGCCATTTCCCTACCCTGTCATCACCCTACCCTGCCATCACCCTACCCTGCCATCACCCTACCCTGTCATCACCCTACCCTGCCATCACCCTACCCTGCCATCACCCTGCCCTGCCATCACCCTGCCCTGCCATCACCCTGCCCTGTCATCACCCTACCCTGCCATCACCCTACCCTGCCATTCCCCTTCCCTGTCATCGCCCTACCCTGCCATCGCCCTACCTTGCCATTACCCTACCCTGCCATCACCCTATCCTGTCATCACCCTATCCTGTCATCACCCTACCCTGTCAACGCCCTACCCTACCATTTCCCTACCCTGCCATCACCCTACCGTACCATCACCCTACTCTACCCTGCCATCACCCTACCCTGTCATCACCCTACCCTGCCATCACCTTACCCTGCCACCACCTTACCTTGCAATTCCTCTACCTTGTAATTCCTCTACCCTGCCCTAGCATCCATCACCCAACCCTACCATTACCATACCCTGCCATCACCCTAGCCTACCATCACTCTATCCTACCATCACCCTACCCTGCCATCACCCTACCCCGCCATCACGCCACTCTGCCATTGGACTCTTGTGTAATCCTGCCATAATGCTCCCCTGCCATCACATTACCCTATCATTGTACCAGCTTGCTTCCCTTTCATCACGCCACCATCCTACCATCACGCCACTGCCTCGCCATCCTGCCATATTCTGTCATAGTGCCATCACACCACCACCTTGCCATCTCGTCATATTCTGCCATCATAGTGCCATAATGCTACCCTGCCATCATGCCTTCACGCCACCATTCCACCATTAAGCCACCACCACGCCATAATCTTGTCATCCTGCCATCTGCCTCTAGCGTAATCCTCCACTCTGCCGTCATTCAAAGCCTCTCATTACTGCCACCAGAGGGACGACACAAAAAGAAAACTGTGAAAAGGAAAGGCGGACAGAAAACGGAGGAAAGGAGAGGCGGAAAGAAAACGGAGGAAAGGAGAGGTGGGAAGAATACTGAGGAAAGGAAAGAAGAGAAGAAAACGAAGGAAAGGAAAGGTGGAAAGAAAACGGAGGCAATGAAAGGTTGGAAGAAAACGGAGAAAATAAAGGCGGGAAGAAAACGGACGAAAGGAAAGGTGGGAAGAAAATGGAGGGAAGGAAATGTGGAAAGAAAACGGAGGATAGGAGAGGCGAAAAGAAAACGGAGGATAGGAGAGGCGGAAAGAAAACGGAGGAAAGGAGAGGAGAGGAAAAAACGGAGGAAAGTAAAGGTGGAAAGAAAACGGAAGAAAGGAAAGGCCGGGAGAGAAAACACGATAAAGGAAAACGTAAATGAAGGCAAGACAAATGCAGAAATTAATATTTTCAAAATACTATGACGCAATTTGCCGTTTTCTGGCAATTAATTGACGATCTTTTCAGATTAGCAAGGGTATATGGAAGGCAGAGGGGTAATTGAGATAGTCTTTACCCTTAAAAATCCCACAGATTCTTCCTAAGTTGTATAAAATCGTCTAATGATAACCAGAATATACTGCCTAAACGCAGCATATTCCTCGAGGGGTTAAAGAACAGAAGATACAATAACATGAATAACAGTAGAACAAAACTAGGAAGAGGCACACAATAACAAGGAAGATATGGAAAGAGACGTGGAAATAGAGAGAGAGAGAGAAGGGGAAGGAAAGAAAAGATAATTACAACAGTGGTAAAGATAATATAGACATAACAGATAAAAAAGAAAGACAAAATAATATATTGGAATACAAGAAAAAACCCTACAGGGGGTCCACCAGCAATAATACCATCACAACACCTAATCAACTCTGATAGGTCCGCATTCCTAAACAAACCCTATCATTGTTGGTGGTGAGGGGGGCTGGTCTGTTTTTATGCTCCCCCTTCTCCCTCGTTTTGAGATTTTATGACGTTTGGCTCATTAATTTGGCGATTCTAACACCTTTCGCCCCATTTCGTTGTCAATGTTAAGACCTTTCGTGCCATTTAGGTGTCGATTTCTTTCCTAGCGAGCGATAGCGAGCAAGTAATTTGAGGAACCGGCCTTCGGCCGGGAAACTTTTCTACCGAAAAATGTACACATTATTCTCGAAGGGGAATCCTGGGTGTGTTTTTATAAGCTTGATAGAGGTCTAGGGAGGAAACTAAGATAATATAAATATAGATATATAAGCAAATAAATACGCCCATTCCCCCACAATTAAGCTATATAGTTTTGTCTTGTTCCTAGCCAGGTATAGTCAGTTTTTTGTTTATATTTATATATATTTTTTTAGCTGATGGTTAATTGAATCCCGTTTTCTCGATTTGTAATGGAACATTTTGAAACTACTTTGTGTCTAGGCTACTTTAGTGCCTAGTTTTCATATACAGTATAGCAATATTTTTCTCAACAAAAGCTTCGTTATAGCCGAGTACTCAAGATGAGGACATGGATATTTACCGTCTGCTGATAATAAAGACTATAGTATGATACGCTATACCCTGTTCCAAGTAAGTAGGCCAAAACTTAGGCTTGAACATTAACCTCTATAGCTCACAAACGACTAGAGTAATGGAGCTAATATGTTTACCCATTTGGGAAGGGACAGTCAGGTAATAGGTGTGGAATTTACAGCCCATTTCCTCTAGCCCTTTTTGAGTTACAGAGGTTTGGGTTCACGATTTCTGGCCTACCTACTTGGAACAGGGTATAGGTGTTTTAATGACAATGAGAATACTGTAATAGGAGTTCCAGTACCGTACTTATCATTAACATTACAACTGAGGTACCGGTACTCGATGGATTGGCTAGATATTATACGATAAAGCTAGAAGTATTGACCACTTGCGAGTTTCAGGCTATAAGAAAGTTGGAGCCATAAACATCAATATTAAACAGAAATACAGTAATAATGTAGGTTTCTAATGGATGAAAAGTATGTTGATTCTGGTGTTATGTATTTATATAAGCACTACAACCGCAAGTTAGGTGATCATTCCGTTAATTATCGATGTCTACAGCTCCAATTTCCTTATAGCCTGAAACTTGCAAGTGGTCAATTGCCGTTAATAGTAATGAGTCTTTATCTAGGAGTAGTGACCTTATTACTATAGATACCTACTTTGAGAGATAGCTAGATAAATAGATACAGTAGATATATATATATATATATATATATATATATATATATATATATATATATATATATATATATATATATATATATATATATATATATATATATATATATATATATATAGATAGATATAGATATTGTAGATAGATAGATATTATATATATAAAATATATATATATATATATATATAGAGAGAGAGAGAGAGGGAGAGAGAGAGAGAGAGAGACTGAGGCTGAAATCACAGGGAAAATCCGGGTCATTACGTTGAAATATTATTTTTGGCAACTGGTCTCCGTGTGTCTGTATGTCTATGTCTGTGTGTATGTATGAATGTTCATATTTCTGTATGTGTGACTGTATTTATGTATGTCTGTATGTATCCATGTATGTCTAGTTATGTATGTATGTTTGTATGTTTGTATGTCTGTGAATGTCTGTATTCCTGTATGCATTCTTATATTTCTGTATGTATTCATGTATGTTTGTATGTGTCTGTGAATGTCTGTATTCCTGTATGTCTGTATGTATTCTTATATGTCTGTATGTATTACTGTATGTATTTATGTGTGGTTTGTCTATGTGGATGTCTGTCTGTCTGTTTATTCGTATCTGTCTACTTAAGTTTTTCTGAATATTTTGTTATCTCTATTTAACTAGAACATTATCGACACACTAATTGGTAAGATATCTTGAAACAACTATTTTTCCAAACTGTATATAGCCAAAAAATGAAACGGTTTTCTTAATTGACTTTGAGAAATCATATAAATTGCAACGCTCAAGACAAACATACATATATTGCATATAAAATAATATAGCATGGTGTAAAAAATAATTTTGATATTCTAAATTAAACAATCCTAATTTAGATTACATATTACGGAAAGTGTACACCTATTATATTATAAAGCTATGCCTATGTACATGCGAAATAATGATATATCAAACTTCACAGAAACTAGTTCAGGCGATTTCAAAACTTGCAATGATTTAAACCTATATTTGCAAGCTATGTTTTATTTATGATATATTGCCAGCAGGCGTGAAGGGTGAGGGGCGCAAGCTTTGTAGTTTTATATTATTATCATTTATCTAATGTATTTATTCATTTTATTTTAATTCATTTTTTTTTTTTTTATAAAATTTCCACAACACGGTCTGAATAGGGTCTCTCTCTCTCTCTCTCTCTCTCTCTCTCTCTCTCTCTCTCTCTCTCTCTCTCTCTCTCTCTCTCTCTCTCTCTCTCCCTTCTGACCCCACCATTGTAAAAACCCAGAATGGCCAGTTTTCTCTCGACCTAGTAACTTATGCTCGTTCGCTGTTTTTACTTCTGTGGTTTTAGCGTGTGTGTGTGTGTGTGAGAGAGAGAGAGAGAGAAAGAGAGAGAGCGAGAGAGCGAGAGAGAGATGGCAAGGGATATATACGCTAAAATATATATACCCAGTAAATAGTTCGGATGAAAGATTACTATTCAATATGTATCATAAATCGCACCGTATTATGCGATTAATAGACCAGCTGACACCATTTTTATCTCATATTTTATTGCATAACTATACCTGTTCATTATAGGTAGGCCAATAACTCATATATATATAAAACATTGCTAGAACAAATAGGCTCTAAATTTCCACACCTATTCCCTGTCTGACTCTTCCCAAATGATAGAAAATTGAGCTCGATTAAGCTAGTTGTTGAAGGGTTATAGAGGTCAGTGTTAAAGATTTTTGGCCTACCTACAATGAATGGTGTGTAGGAGAGGGTGAAAGGTTATAAATGCACACACAGAAGATAGACAATATGTACGTGGTAGTTATCCTAATAATAACCGATGAATATTTTGTGTATGCCAGTTTATATCCGTGCAAAACAAAATCACTATTATTCATAACATTATATATTGACTTATCAAATTTAGGCCCTCTCAGTTTTGGACATTTATATTTGTGCAAATGTTTCGCTAAAGCTAATAAAATATATCACGTCACCGGGCACACGTATTTATTCCAATCTATACTTCATCGCTACATTTCTTTTTGCAACAATATTATTGTCAAATATTTTCTTTTTCCAATACCAATATTCTTATCACTTGCCTTTGTTGGACTGGATCCATTTTCTTTTTTTTTGCTTCATTGAATTCAGCGGGGTTACTTTAAATTGATGTCGATGGAAATTCTTGGAGAGAGAGAGAGAGAGAGAGAGAGAGAGAGAGAGAGAGAGAGAGAGAGAGAGAGAGAGAGAGAGAGAGAGAGAGCGTTGTTTAACAAAAATATCAATTCCGACATTTTCACACTTCCCTTACCCCTTACCCCTTCTCTCTCTCTCTCTCTCTCTCTCTCTCTCTCTCTCTCTCTCTCTCTCTTTATCTATCTATCTATCTATCTATCTATCTATCTATCTCTCTCTCTCTCTCTCTCTCTCTGCAAGGGAAAAAGGGGGAAGGGGGGACCAAAACTTGGACAAACAAAAAGACGATAACGAACGAAATAATACGAGAAAGAAAAAGGATAATGAAACAAACATAGAAGTCCTAATAAAGAATGAGGATAAAAGAAAAAAAAAAAAAAAGTGCTAATAATGAATAACAAGAGAAAGAATATTATATATGAACAAATCAATATTGAAGACTAACACGCTTATGCCGATCAATTAAAGGGAGATCTATATATATTTGTGTATAGATTTATTAATTATTATTTTGTTTAGTCTCCTCGGTCGACCTCCATTAATCTAAAAAAAGTACCCCCAAGACCCATCTCGAGATAAATTTGTATATTTTCAGTAAAAATATTATCCTAGACGAAGGCCGATTCCTCTTAAATTACAGGCTCGCTATCGCTCGACACCTAAATGGCACGAAACAATTATATATATTTATCTGAATTTATTTGTTTTTGATTGCGAAGAAAGTATATGCACGGATTAAATGATATAGTCCTGTACCAGTATTCCCTGTACTATAGATCAGGCAGGGGAAGTGGTGGTGGACAGGAGTGAATGGAGAATGCTTGTGAATAGTTGAGTGAACACGTGGTCATTTGGAGTAAGGGGTCGGGCTTAAGTTGGACTAGATAATAGTCCATCAGGCGCCTGGCCCGAGGAGACGATTAATATGAAGGGTGCGCCTGGAAGTGTGGTGGGAGGGCTTGTGGCTTTGGCTCCGCTGCATGTCTGCCTGCCGAGATCGGAACCTCTCCGGGGGGTCGGGGGCTGGGGGAGTGCTGGAGCGACCTTGGTGACCCTGGTCTCTGGGTCTTCTCCTGGGTGACCTGGATGTGTGTGAGTTTGTGCTTTTTATCTTTTTTATTCGTTGTGTTATGTTGTTTTTGTGTTTTCCCTGTTCTTGCTCTGTCTTGAGTTGGCTACCCCCAAAATGGGGATTGGGCCTGAGCATATAGATAGATAGACCAGTATTCCCAAATGTTTAAGGGAGCCCACCTCGGATTTTCCTCTCTCTCTCTCTCTCCCTGAGTTTTATCCATTCGGCCCCATTCAGCCTACTGTTTTAAGACGTTTATCCCCATCCAGGTGTCGTTTTTTTCCTGGCGAGCGGTAGCGAGCCAGCATATTATTTCAAATGTTTCTGACAGCAAGCTAAATTTGTAAATTTTTCGATAGAAAAATGTCTCCGGCGAAGCCAGATTTTTCCATATAATGCTGGCTCGCTATCGCCCGCCAGGAAGATACCGACACCTGGATGGGGATAAACGCCTTAAAACAGTAGGCTGAAAGGAGACGAATGGATACAAGCCAGAGAACGAGAGAAATTTAAAAGGAGATAAAAAAGGCAGGTGACCCCCCCTTAATATGGGTGTGGAGGCTTATTATTTGAGTATAAATAAAGGCCGACATCTTCAGAAGCTTGATTTCCGAACCTTCCAAACTAGAGATGCCCAGAAAAGCTGCTGGAAATAATAAACCCGTGTGAAATGGTCTCAGCCCAATGTAAGCCCTACGGTACCGGTGACGTCCTATGTAAGCCCTACGGTACCGGTGACGTCCTATGTAAGCCCTACGGTACCGGTGACGTCCTATTTAAGCCCTACGGTACCGGTGACGTCCTTTCTTTATATGGTCTCAGCCTTATGTAAGCACTACGGTACCGGTGACGTCCTATGTATGCCCTACGGTACCGGTGACGTCCTATGTAAGCCCTATGGTACCGGTGACGTCCTTTCTTTATATGGTTTCAGCCCTATGTAAGCCCTACGGTACCGGTGACGTCCTTTGGTCTCAGCCCTATGTAAGCCCTACGGTACCGGTGACGTCCTTTCTTTATATGGTCTCAGCCCTATGTAAGCCCTACGGTACCGGTGACGTCCTTTATATGGTCTCAGCCCTATGTAAGCCCTATGGTACCGGTGACGTCCTATGTAAGCCCTACGGTACCGGTGACGTCCTATGTAAGCCCTACGGTACCGGTGACGTCCTTTCTTTATATGGTCTCAGCCCTATGTAAGCCCTACGGTACCGGTGACGTCCTTTATATGGTCTCAGCCCTATGTAAACCCTACGGTACCGGTGACGTCCTTTCTTTATATGGTCTCAGCCCTATGTAAGCCCTACGGTACCGGTAACGTCCTTTCTTTATATGGTCTCAGCCCTATGTAAGCCCTATGGTACCGGTGACGTCCTTTCTTTATATGGTCTCAGCCCTATGTAAGCCCTACGGTACCGGTGACGTCCTATGTAAGCCCTACGGTACCGGTGACGTCCTATGTAAGCCCTACGGTACCGGTGACGTCCTATGTAAGCCCTACGGTACCGGTGACGTCCTATGTAAGCCCTACGGTACCGGTGACGTCCTATGTAAGCCCTACGGTACCGGTGACGTCCTATGTAAGCCCTACGGTACCGGTGACGTCCTATGTAAGCCCTACGGTACCGGTGACGTCTTATGTAAGCCCTACGGTACCGGTGACGTCCTTTGTAAGCCCTACGGTACCGGTGACGTCCTACGTAAGCCCTACGGTACCGGTGATGTCCTACGTAAGCCCTACGGTACCGGTGACGTCCTATGTAAGCCCCACGGTACCGGTGACGTCCTATGTAAGCCCTACGGTACCGGTGACGTCCTACGCAAGCCCTACGGTATCGGTGACGTCCTACGTAAGCCCTACTGTACCGGTGACGTCCTATGTAAGCCCTACGGTACCGGTGACGTCCTATGTAAGCCCTACGGTAACGGTGACGTCCTATGTAAGCCCTACGGTACCGGTGACGTCCTATGTAAGCCCTACGGTACCGGTGACGTCCTATGTAAGCCCTACAGTACCGGTGACGTCCTATGTAAGCCCTACGGTACCGGTGACGTCCTATGTAAGCCCTACGGTACCGGTGACGTCCTATGTAAGCCCTACGGTACCGGTGACGTCCTTTCTTTATTTTGTGGTAACCATTAGACGATTGTATTCAGATTAAGAAGGACCTCTAGCAATAATAAGGGGTGCAAGCTATCTCAACCAAGTCATTTAAATACCGCGGATCCTTCCTAAGCTGCATAATATCGTCTAAATATAGCTACAATAAAACATAACACACGTCGCTGGTACTCAAAGGGTTAATTCAATGAGGTGTTTCCAGAAGCCTCCCTGTTTCGCCCTATCTGTTTAGCCATTTTAACCCTTACAGTACCGGCGACGTCTTTTGGTTTATATTTCAGCTGCATTTAGACGATTTAATGAAGCTTAGGAAGGATGTATGGTAGCTAAAAGGATTAATTGAGATAGTCTGTAATCTGTTAACGGGTAGACATCCTTCCTAAGTTAAATATAACCGTCTATTTGTTGCCAGAATACAATTAAAAGGATGTCACTAGTACTTAAGGGGTTAAGGGGAGGTTTTTAGTTTGTTCCCTAGACTTCCATCAAGCTGAAAATTACACCCCTTAGAAAAGGGGGTTTCAAGATAAATTTGTACATTTTTCGGTAGAAAAATGTCCCAGTCAAAGGCCAGTTCCTTTTAAATTATAGGCTCACTTTCGCTCGCCAGGAAAAAATCGACACCTAAATGGCACAAAAGGTCTTAACATTGAAAATAATTGGGTGAAATGTCTTAAAAGTGCCAAACTAATGGGGTAAACGTCTTAAAATTTCAAAAACAATGCGGCTAAACATGAAGGAGAAAAGGGTAAAAAAGAAAACAATCCCTGAAGAGGAAATTTCCCCTTAATTCAAAGAGGTGTTTCCGGAAGCCCCCCCCCCCCCTGTTTCACCCAATCTGTTTGGCCATATTAAAAGGCTTCGCTCCATTAGTTCGGCGACCAAAAGACGCTTCACCCCTTCAGGTGCTGATTTTTTTTTCTGAGCAAGTAATAGAAAGGCTGAAAAGAGAAACATGTCTTTGGGCGGGATATTTTTCTAACATAAACAAGTGCCAAATTAGCATGAAGGAGGGAGAGGGGGTGTCTGTATTTGTTGTATGATTTTCTTCGTCTTTTTTTTCACAGGCTTTTGTTTATCTTTCTCTCCTTTTCTCTCTTTCCCTGTCTTGTATCCATTCGGCCCCATTCAGCCAACTGTTTTAAGACGTTCATCCCCATTCAGGTGTCGATTTCTTCCTGGCGAGCGACAGCGAGCCAGCATTGTATAGAGAAATCCGGCTTCGCCGGAGACATTCTTCGATCGAAAAATTTACAAATTTAGCTTGCTGTAGAAACAAAAATATATATATGCTGGCTCGCTACCGCTCGCCAGGAATATATGGACACCTGGATGGGGGTAAACGTCTTAAAACAGTAGGCTGAATGGATACAAGCCAAGGAAAGAGATAAATGGAGAGAAAGATAAACAAAGCCGTTGACCCCCCTTAAGGGAGTCTGATGAGGCTGAGGTGGGGGGGGGGGGGGGGAGGAAGGGGTACGTGTTACTCCAGGGTGCAAACTAATATTACATATCTGGGTTAATGGTCAAAACAATCAAATAATCAACAGTCATGAAACCAAAAACCCACCACGAGAAGTAATATAAACACCATATGAGGAGGAGCACTTTAACCCCTTCTGTACCGGCGACGTCCTTTTAATTTGATTCTGGCTATTATTAGACGATTTTATTCAGTTTAAAAGGGGTCGCCAGCAATTAACAGGCTTCTAACCATCTCACTTTACCCATACTACTACCACAGATCCTTCTTAAGCGCCACAATATCCTTTCAATATAGCTAGAATAGAATGAGAAAGACGTTGCCGGTACAGAAGGGGTTAATGACAACGTTTCGCAGATAGCTTCCTTAGGTCACCACAAGATCTCTGCAAGACTAATAGTACATTTCTGGGTAATGGTAAAAAAACAAAAACAACAAAATCAAAACGTTAACCCCTTCTGTACCGGGGACGTCTTCTCATTATATTCTGGCAACTATTAGACGATCTTATTCAGCTTAGGAAGGACGTCTACCAATTAAAAGGATACAAACTATCTTAATTCATCCTTTTAGCTACTTTATATCCTTCTTAAACTGCACAAAATCGTCTAAATATAGTTTGAATAGAATTAAAAAGACGTCGCCGGTACAGAAGGGGTTAAAACATAATGAAAACAAAAGCCACCACAATAACTCCAAGACGTCTGATAAGCTATAGTCCATTCATTACAGGTAGGCCAAATATCGTGACCTCTAACCTGTCTAACTCAAACGGGGGTAAGGGCAAATCGGCTGTATATGTTCACATCTATTCCCTGGCTGACTCGTCCCAGATGATCGAAATATCGATCGATTACTCTAGTCATGTTTTAGTTATACTGTAGAGAGGTTAGTGGTTAAGAGTTTTGGCCTACCTATAATGAACAGAGTATAATGCTCACTTTCTGCTCCCCCCCCCCCCCCAACCCCACCATCTCCAACAACACCCCTCTCACAACCCCGCCCTTTTCAGCCGCACCCCACCCCAACCCTCGCCAACCGTACCCCACACCCCACCCTCTCCAACCGAACCCCTACCCACACCCCCATCCTCTCCAACCACACCCTACCAACACCCAAGCTCCCCTCTCCAACCTTTCCCCACAACACTAACGATATTTCTCCCCAGGGACTTCGTGTGGAGGGGGGGAGGGAGGCGGAGGAGATTATGTGTGTTGGGGGAGGGGGGGAGAAAGGAGGGGGTTAACACGGACTCAACCGGAAGTAACAAGGGACGAAGACTTATAAATAGAAACAAACATAAAAGAAGACGACGACGACGACGACGAAGAAGAAGAATAAGAATACTAATAATAATAAGAAGAAGAATAAGAATAATAAGACGACGACGACGACGACGACGACGACGACGACGAAGAATACAACGAAGAAGAAGCAAAAAGAAGAAGACAAAGACGACGAAGAAGAAATATCAACAGGATAGACGGGAATAGTTAAGGAATAAGACAACAGAGGAGGAAGAACAAGCCAAAACAAAAACAGGCATAGCCAAAGAATAGGGAGAAAAAGGAAACAGGATAAGACAGGAATAGTTAAGAATTGAGGCAACAGGGGACGAATAACAAGTCAAAACAAAAACAGATAGAGAAGAGGAACAGGGATAAGTATAGATAGAAACAGACATAGAAGAAACTGAGGATCACAACGGGATATACAGGAATAGTTCAGAAACATATGACAACAGAGGAGGAAGAACAAGCCAAATCAATAATAGATGTAGACAAAGAACAGGAAGGAAAATGTAAATAAAAACAGACATAACAAAAAGGAAGAAAACGTAACAAGGATAGACAGGAATAGTTAAGAAATGAGACAAGAGAACAGACGACGAAGAACAAGCCACAGAATAATGAGAAATACGTATATACAACAAATATGAAATAGCAAAATATAATACATATAAAACAAAACAAACAAGACATAAATGTTAAAAAATAAGAAAGACACAGACACAGTAGACTAATGCAGTAAACCTCAGTGCAAATACATAAAGCAAGATACTTTGAAGCCTGTTATTTGCTGGAGGCCCTTTGTACACTGAACGGAATCATCTAATACTAGCCAGAATAAAGTCAAAAGGACGGCACCGGTACTTAGAGGGTTAATGTATCCGCTAAATGTATATACCTTTTTTTTTTAAACCGTGATATTTTACAGTGTACCATAAAGTTCTACCTTTCATACGAGCGCATTTCCCGGCAATTTTCGTTGAGCCATAGCATAGTCAGTAGGGAGTTGGCTGTTGATCAAATGGTCGGTGGATCGAGCCTGCACTGTCTAAATGTTATTGGTAGATGTCAAGCCCGGACAAATTGACCTAGCGATTCGTGACAAACGCCTAATGTTCATGGCCACCTCTTCTCGGGAATTAGGCGTTTGGACGAAAACATATATATACAAAGTTTTGTCTCGTACCATTTTGAGGCTCTTTCATATTGGAATCGGAACTGGATCGAAGGTAGATTATGTTTGGTAGTTTAATTTTTACGGAACTTATATTATGAAGCTGCCAGACTACAATTGCTCGTAAAAAGTAACGGAAAAAGCTATACGAACATAAGAAAATGGGAGTCTGCAGAGAGCCGATAAGCCCACACAAGGCAGATCCCTCTCACACCGTTATTATAATCAACAAGTTAGTTAATAACCCTTTCTATATCCGACTACGCATTTATTTTCTGCTTTCCGGCTATAAAAATGCGATTTTACTCAGGTGAGGAAGGGTTTGTGGAAGTCAAAGGGATTATTGAGACAGTCCTTACCCTTCACATATCCTTCCTAAGCTGGATAAGATATTTGATTGATAGCCAGAATAAACGGTCAATATGCGTCTTAAAATTCATAAGGGTCAACACTCATGAAGACCCCTGACTTAAATCTCTCTCTCTCTCTCTCTCTCTCCCAGTTAGTCATGAAATTCTAAACGCTCAGGCCATTACCTCCAACACTTTTTTACCCTAGTAACACAATCTATCTATCTATTTCCTCTCTCTCTCTCTCTCTCTCTCTCTCTCTCTCTCTCTCTCTCTCTCTCACCTGCACAATCTCAAAATTTGCTGACGATATAAAAATTGCAAATAGCGTACTCTCAAAAGAACAAGTTGACGATATGCAACACAATCTAGATAAATTGTCATGTTGGGCCCAAATTTGGCAAATGAGTTTCAATGCGGATAAATGTAAAGTACTACATGTCGGATACCTAAATGAGAAAGCAAACTATTCGATGAATGGCACTCAGCTTAAGAATGTAAACAGAGAAACTGATCTGGGAGTAACAATATCGAGTAACCTAAAACCGAGTCAACAATGTTCAGAAGTTGTTAAGAAGGCAAACAAAATAATTGGCTTTATAGGCAGGTCATTTGAGCATAAATCCAAAGAAGTTATCCTAACCCTTTACAATTCCTTAGTCCGCCCTCTTCTGGAATACTGCGTTCAATCCTGGTGCCCTTATTACCAAAAAGATATAAACAAGCTAGAACGAGTTCAACGTAGAGTTACCAAAATGATACCTAGCCTAAAGAACAAACCATAGGAAGAGCGTCTTAGAGAATTAAATCTATTTCCTTTAACCCAGCGCAGATTAAGAGGCGACTTAATTCAAGTGTTCAAAATCATCAAAGGCATCGACAATATGAACTGTAGTAAGTACTTCACTATCGACCAATCTAATTACACGCGGGGAAACGGTTGCAAAATTATTGGTAAATCTTTTAACTCGCACGAATCTAAGAATTTCTTCTTCAATCGAGTTGTCAACTTGTGGAATGGGCTTCCCCGAGACGTTATAGACTGCAGCACCGTTGATTCATTTAAATTCCGCCTAGACAAATATCTCGCATCAAACCCGCGACTGACTGCGTTTGTAAATGAATAACTTTATCCTCCCCTCAGTTACTAACCCATATGTCCCCTACTAACTTCCTAGTCCTGCCACGTTAGTGGCAGGGCAGTAGTTCCCTTTCCAATGTTCCCTTACCCACTCTAAACCACTGTTTGGACACTTGATCCTCAGTGTTTTGGAGGACAAGCAACCTAGAAGGGTCACTAGACCTGTTGTTGCTTGATTTCCTTTGTACTCCTTTGTACTTCCTTTGTACTCTCTCTCTCTCTCTCTCTCTCTCTCTCTCTCTCTCTCTCTCTCTCCCCCCTCTTCTTCCCCTATCTCTCTCTCCTCTCTCCCTGACCCTCTCTCTCTCGCTCTCTCCCTGACCCTCTCTCTCTCGCTCTCTCTCGTATACTAGTAGACAAGATAGTTGACTACCTAGAAACCCACAATTTAATTACAGATTCCCAACATGGATTCAGGCGACACCGATCATGTCTTACCAATTTGCTGGAATTTTTCCATGAAATGTTGAGTGAGTATGACAAAAGTAGAGCCATAGACATCCTTTACTTAGATTTTCAAAAAGTTTTTGACAAAGTGTCTCATTGCAGGCTAATGTCAAAAGTGAGTGTGCTAGGTATCAATACAGAGGTCACAAATTGGATAGAAAGTTGGCTAACAGGTAGACAACAACGACTGGTAATCAATAGTGTTTCTTCTGAGTGGACTTCAGTCACTTCTGGAGTTCCACAGGGATCTGTCTTTGGCCCACTTCTGTTTATCATATATTGTCAATGACATCGATATTGGTCTGTTGAGTGTGATATCCAAGTTAGCAGATGACATACCGCTTGGAATGAATGTGAAAGACCCCAAAGGGGTTGAACAGCTCAGGATGGACCTTAACAGACTGGGTGAATGGTCGGAAACATGGCAGATGCCTCTAAACTTGGAAAAGTGCAAGGTGATGCATATCGGCCAAGCAAACCCCAATTCAGGCTATTCACTATTGGGAATGCCTCTGGAAGTGACTGACTTTGAAAAGGATTTGGGTGTTCTGATTAGCAGTGATTTAAAGTCTTCCAAGCAGTGCATTGAAGTAGAGATGAAAGCTCAGAAATTATTGAGCCATATTAATTTAAAAGGCAATTTAAGTATAGAAATAAGGAAATAGTCCTCACACTTTACAACGCTCTAATACGGCCTCTCCTGGAGTATGCCGTTTAATTCTGGTCTCCAACACTCAGGAAGATATAGAGCAACTGGAAAGAGTACAAGCTAGGGCTACAAAACTTATTCCATCGCTTAGAAGAATGAGCTATGAGGACCGATTGAGAGTTCTTGATCTATTTCCGTTGGAGACCCGCAGACTACGAGGTCAGCTCATTGAAGTTTTTAAAATACTTAATGGGTTTGACAAAGTGGATCATAACCAAAATGTTTAGCCTCAATATGAATACAACAGGCAACTATGGCTGGAAATTAGTATATATTGAAAAGGTTCAGCACTAGTATCTGTGGAAACTTATTCAGATATAAGATCTGTTCTACCTGGCACAAACTTCCCTCCGAAGTTGTAAATAATTCTTCAGTAGAGCAGTTCAAGAAGAGAGTAGATAGTATTTTGCATACTCTGTAAAGAGTGTAGTGCACTAAACAGCCTCTCTCCTTCCACTTCGAATATCTCCTCGGAATGGACCGCAAGGTCTCTGAGATACTAACTATTCTTTGTAACTCATTGTAACTCTCTCAGTTAGTCATGCAATTCTAAAAGCCGAGGTCATTTACTCCAACACCCTAGTAACAAAATATGCGCGCAAAAATAGGAAACTTTTGCACTGGACTATATTCACAAATTTTGAAAAATACGAGAAATAATATAAAAAACGTTGTGTCAGTACTTCTGCCTTTGTATTTGGAAGTTTGGTTATTATTGTATTGAATGTATTAACCCCTTGAGGATTATGGAGCGTTATAGAAGTATATTCTGACTATTATTAGACGATATTATTCAGCTTAGGATGAACGTATGGAAGTTAGAGAGTTCATTGAGATACTTGTTATCCCTTTGATTCCTAGAGATCTTTCCTAAGCTAATGATAACCAGAATAATGTATAGAACATCTTCAAATACTGAACAGCTTAATGCACTGTCAAATTTGTTGTATTGGAATAGAAACAGTACAGTAATTGTATACGTAAAGAGAGTGTTATCCGACATTTGTTTCATGATTATGTGTGTGTGTGTGTGTGTGTGTGTGTGTGTGTGTGTGTGTGTGTGATTTGACTGGTTGACCACGCACACATGTTTTCCTACATTTGTTTGATGATTATAAGACTTTGTGCCCCATTTCGTCCTGGCAAGCGATAGCAAGCCTACGTTTTTGGATTAACCGGTCTACGATTAGAAAACAAAATGTCTACCGCAAATTTTTGACATATACTCTGAAGGGTCCAGAATGACAGCTTGATGGTTGTATGCTATTTAGGAAGGCTGACTAGGTATCAAAGGGACGAAGTTAACCTTAAGGGGGGTCACCGGCTTTTTTCTTTATCTTTCTCTCCTTTTCTCTCTTTCCCTGGCTTGTATCCATTCGGCCCCATTCAGCCAACTGTTTTAAGACGTTTATCCCCATCCAGGTGTCGATTTCTTCCTGGCGAGCGATAGCGAGCCAGCATTGTATGGAGAAATCCGGCTTCGCCGGAGAAATTTTTCTAACGAAATATGTACAAATTTAGCTTGCTGGCAAAACAAATATATATATATATATATATATGCTGGCTCGCTACCGCTCGCCAGGAAAATATTGACACCTGGATGGGGGTAAACGTCTTAAAACAGTAGGCTGAATGGAGCCGAATGGATACAAGCCAAAGAGAGAGGGAAAGAATGAAAAAAAAGGCGAGGTGGGCTCCCTTAATTAACTCTCTAGCTCATGCAAGATTTTCCAAAGCTGAATAAACCCGCTTAATAATAGCCATCGTAAACTCTCATAATACGTTATAATCTTCAAATGGCTATGTTCATATGTTTCCCCTCTTGTATTTCCTTGTGGTAATTCCAATTATAATTAGTATTTAGTGGCCTTGAACTCTCTCTCTCTCTCTCTCTCTCTCTCTCTACTTTAATGTCCTGTTCTTCCACTATAAACTGTCCCTGTCTAGTAATATTAAGGCCGGACCACCTAGTTGGGACTGCAATGTCTGTGTGGTCTGAGTATCTGTGTAACTCTGTGTAACTCACTCTCTCTCTCTCTCTCTCTCTCTCTCTCTCTCCCTGTTCCAAGCAACTCACGGCATTTCTAATTGCAAGGCCATTATCCGAGCCACTTTTTTTCCAGGTATGAAACAAATATGCATGAAAAATTCGCAAGGCATTTTTTTTGGAACCGGATAAAAAAACAGATTTTTCATAGCTGACCAAAGTTAAATTGCATTGAGCTAACTTTTATACTTTAATATTTGGCAAGTTCGGAATGGCTTAATCTTCCTTGAGCTTCCAAATGTAGTAAATGAGTTACGCGTGCAGTAAATAGGCTTGTTGCCATTATTGGTATTTGTATTATTATTATTATTATTTTATATAATTATACTGTATATTTTGCTATTATTAATATTTTCATTTTTATTAATAATAATATAATTATTACCACTATAAATATTATCAGTATTAAGAAGAATCAAGTTACTACTACTACTACTACCACCACTACTACTACTACTAATAATATAAATAAATATAAAAACAATAATAAAAATAATAATAATAATTATAATACTATTAAAAATACCATATATACATTAATATACTGTATATAACATTAATAATATATATATATATATATATATATATATATATATATATAATATATATATATATATATATATATATATGGAGATAATATGATTGAAATCGAAATACTATCAAGAGGGTTTGGCGATAATGACTTTGTACCATCTTTGTGTCGATGTTTTCCTGGTGAGTGATAGCGAGCCTGCAATTTAGGAGGAACCAGGCTTTATCCGGCAAATATTTCATCTGATAAGCGCACTCATTTATCTCGAAGGGGGGGGGGGGGGGTCTTGGAGGCATTGCTTTAGGCTTGGTGGAGGTTTAGGGAAGAAACTAAAAATATATACTAGATAATTAAATATATAAACAAATCAATATATACCTCCCCTTAATCAATATATACCTCCCCTTAATCAATATATACCTCCCCTTAATCAATATATACCTCCCCTTAATCAATATATACCTCCCCTTAATCAATATATACCTCCCCTTAATCAATATATACCTCCCCTTAATCAATATATACCTCCCCTTAATCAATATATACCTCCCCTTAATCAATATATACCTCCCCTTAATCAATATATACCTCCCCTTAATCAATATATACCTCCCCTTAATCAATATATACCTCCCCTTAATCAATATATACCTCCCCTTAATCAATATATACCTCCCCTTAATCAATATATACCTCCCCTTAATCAATATATACCTCCCCTTAATCATCAGTATTAATATTTGACAAGTGCCAGTATCACACAAGAGCTTTTGTTCCTCAAATGTTATGGTCAAATCAATGTTACCGGTTAGTTAAGCCAGTATCAGAGGTAAATAGGCGTCATCCTCCTAAAGGGGTTAATGGATAACAATCATGTTTATCAGTTGCATTTATGGGGGAAATAATAGCGCTTTCATAAAATATAAGTGCATTAAGAATATAAATGCATTTGAATGTAAATGAATGAACATATAAATGCATGCAATATAAATGCATGAACATATAAATGCATGCAATATAAATGCATGCAATATAAATGCATGAACATATAAATGCATGTGAATATTAATGCATGAACATATAAATGCATGTGAATATAAATGCATGAACATATAAATGCATGCAATATAAATGCATGAACATTATAAATGCATGCAATATAAATGCATGAACATATAAATGCATGAAAATATAAATGCATCTGAATATAAATACATGACAATATAAATGCAAGAAAAATCCACTTCGTTTTCCTGCACCATATTAAGCTGAACACAAATGTTTATATACTGTACATAATTTTCTGTGTTATAGATTATTCATCTAACTTTTCCGCTGTAACCCTATTTGATCCAAGGAGCTCTTTTAGTTTCGGGATTCGAGGACGTCGATTTTCTAGGTGTTGATTTTTTTTTCTGGGCGAATGATGGCGAACCTGTAACTTGAAATCGGCCTTCGGCCAGGACATTGTTATATGGAAACACGGACAGATTTAACTTGAAGGGGGTTTGAGTTATCATTTTTTTAGTTTGAAGGAAGTCTGGGAAGATGTTTGGTTAGCCTAGGCGACAAACTAAAATACATTGCACGAAAATAACAAAAGCAAGCACAATCCTCAATAATAATAAAGGAAAATATCACAATCACCCACAAAACGTCGACAAATAAAAGAAAGCACATACAAATTTAGCTTCAAGGGGGTCTGCTGGGTGGATAATTTTTAGTTCGAAGGATGTCTGAAAAATCCGTGTCATTTTCGTGCAGCATTATAAGCTGAATATAGATTATTCAGAGTTGACCAAAGTTAAATTGCCTTCACCTAACTTTTCCATTTTGGGTATCTGATGCGTTCACTCATACTTAAGGGGGAATGTTAACTTTTTGGTCGATTTTTGTTTTCTTTCATTTATGTATTATTTTATTAGTGTCCTCCAAAGACATCCATCAAACTTAAAACAAATAAATCCCAGGATCCCCCTTCAATTAATATTTGTACATTGTTCGGTAAGAAAATGTCCCGGCCGCCGAAGGCCGGTTTCTCATAAATTACAGGCTCGCTATCGCTCGCCAGTAAGAAATCGACACCTAAATGACACGAAAACTCATAACATTGACACAGAATATGAGTGACTTGTCTTAAAATCGCCAAACTAATGGGCCAAACTTCTTAAAATCTGAAAACTAATGGGGCTAAGAATGAGGGAGAAGAGGAGCCAGAAAAAAGGACCATCCCCCCTCTTAACCCTTTCAGTACACGATGAGGCGTGTCTTTCCTATATTCAAGTTATCATTAGTCGATTTTATTCACCTTAGAAGTGTCTGTGTTAAAGGCCGTGTCACACAGAAGTCGAACCCACCCGAAACCGGCCGAATCGACGAAAAAATTCAAATTTCAGCCAGTTCCGGTCGATTCTGGTAACACTTCGGGTGAGTTCCGGTTATCTTCTGGACGTTCTTGGGATGTTCTGGGCTTGAGTGGAATCATCCGGTGAATTGGGCCAAAGTTAATGCATGAGTTAACTTTGGCCGATGAATCGGGTCAAAAAACGGTTAAAAAACTATCAAGTCATGATCTAGTTATATTCGAGTCATATTCTGGTTACATTCGACCCATTCGGGTCGTGTTCGATTGTATTTTGAATTGCCGATGATGACTCGAAATACTCGAACCTGGGTCGAATATAACACAATGTGTATCAGAATTATTGACTTCCTTAAGCTGGTATCACACAAACGCTTTTTCCTTCAACATTTATCCTCAGCACTGGTCTGGCAGCTTATGAGGCCAACATTTAAAATATTTCGGTGACTTAAATTTATCTATATCCAGTCTAGTTTCCGATACCAGTGCAAAATAATCCAGAAATGATGCCAGAAATTTGTTGATCACTGAATGTTGACTATAAAAGCTCTTGTGTGATACCAGCTTTAGGCTGGTATCTCACTGCCAGTATCTCACCCTGTCTGTTGGCCAGTTACATGTTTCCTTGTTTGGAGTTTCGTGCATATTTTTTTTATTTCATAACATGGTTTTGTTAAATCTTCAATGCGTTTTTTTCCACATAGCGATTTTGATAAGTTATTTTGTCTATATATTGTGTGGTTCCTGTTTTGGTGTGTCTATTTCCCAAGTTTTAAATTTTAATTGCAAATCCCATTGTTTATATTGCCATTTTCGATTGCCTTCTTAATTCATCTTCATATATCGCTTGTGGAAGTGATTCGTCCGGGAAGTCGAGACTGTGTGCCATTAACATAACTATGTCTTATTTGGACTTCTTGTAATCTATAAATAATTTCTAATGCATGGAATTGAAAACAATATTATCCTTCTAGCACACAAATAAAAACATGAAAAAGAGTCAATAAAAATGTCTCCTTTGTTTTTTCAGAACCAATTAAGTCCGTCTCATAATAGTTCGTGTTCATCGCTCACTTCCCCTTCTGCAACTCTCTTTCTATCTATCTTGTCTTTTCAGAACCAATTAAGTCCGTCTCATAATAGTTCGTGTTCATCGCTCACTTCCCCTTCTGCAACTCTCTTTCTATCTATCTTGTCTTTTCAGAACCAATTAAGTCCGTCTCATAATAGTTCGTGTTTATCGCTCACTTCCCCTTCTGCAACTCTCTTTCTATCTATCTCTCTCTCTATCTATCTATCTCTAATGCATCTACCTAACTCCCTTATACATTAACATAACTATGTCTTATTTGGACTTTTTGTAATCTTTGAATCATTTCTAATGCGATGGAATTGAAAAATATAATATCTTTCCAGCACATAGATAAACAATAAATAAGATAGTCAACAAAATATTTCAACCCTCCCCTCCCGAGCTTCGGAGACAGAAGATTTACGTTTGATGGATTTTTTTTTTTTTTCCCCCACGGTATACACAAAATGATGGAAATATTGTAACTATTAGACGATGTTATTCAGTGCAGGAAGGGCGTCTACCCATTGAAATGCTTCAGACAATATCAATTAATCCCTTTAGCTACCATAAATCCATCCTAAGCTTCATAAAATCGTCTAAATGTTGCTGAAATCAAATAAATATGACGTCACCGATACAGAAAGGGTTAACGAAAGATAATATAAGCGATTATTTAACTTACTATGATCTTCGACCTATGCGACTGACGTTCGACCTAACTTCTTCTATTTCGGTTGTTGATCGACTGAGCTTCAGCTGAGCTTCGGTAATAATTCTGGTTATTTCCCCCATCTTCGGGCATATTCGAGTTATATTCGACGCATGATCGAGGCTTCTTCGTTCCACATCGGGTTTTCTTCGAGTTACGTACGGGGATTCATCGACTCATCATCGACTTTCATTCAGGTCCATCGGGTTATATTCGAAATTCATTCGGGTCAGTGTCTGGTTATATTCGACTCCGAGTAACTTTCGGGTAATTCGTTTCAAATATGCAAGTCATCGACTTCGGGCGGCAGTCGGCCAACGTTCGACTTCTGTGTGATACGGCCTAGTCAGGGGGATTAATGGAAATGGTGTGACGATTACAGTCAGCTTAGTAAGAACCTCTCACCAATGGCTATTTTGTCTTTTAATCACCTTAAGAATGAACTCTCAGCCAAAGTTATGTAATTATCATATAATTACCTCTTAGTATGAGAGTGTATATGTGGATTTGTACAGTATATATAATTTTTTTTTTCTATGTATATGAAGGAGACAAAAAGCAAAGCTTCCTGTAACAAGTGTCTACCTCAAAGTTGAAAGAGTGATAGAGCGAAAATCAAGGTGTGGTACAGTCAGAATGTCTGGACACACGGAGCTTAAAGCAGCTTAACCCCTTCAGACTCATATGACGCAGAGGTTGCCAGATTAGCAATAAGAAATAGAGTTCTCTCACTCTTATAATTACCTCTCCAAAATTAGTTTTCTGCCCACAGCTAACTCAAAGACAACTGCAGAGGTTGAAGTAACTAAACTAAAGGTTTCTAAATACCCCGATGGTAACAAAGGCTTTAAAGTATCTCCAATTATAGGCTCAAAATCGCGTCATATGTCGGAGAGGGTCAAGTCATAGGATAAGGGAAAGATAGACTGAGGGAAAGAGTTCCAGAGCTTAGGCTACTTGATGAGCAGAAGAAAGACTGGGAAAATCGTTTCACTCCGGGGTTAGAGAGTTGGACAGATTAGGGGTGGGAGTGTGTTGAAATGATGGGTTCTCCTTTTATCCATAAAGGAGGAGGTATACACAATGCTAAATCTGCGAAGAACAATTATTTTGTAATAGGGGTAGAAGTGTGAGAAAGATGCAACATTGCAGCGTGAAGAAAGAGATTGTAGGGAATTAATAAGAGGAAGTGAGTTGATGAGACGATATGCTTTTGACTTTACACTTTCGAGAAGTGCGGTCCCAACACATGCGAAGAATACTCGATATATGGGCGCACGGACAGAGCAAGAAGTTGTGAGGTGGTGAAGAACCCACGGATACAGTTGAGCACATTTAATTTCTGGGAAGCTGTTTTAGCAAGAATGGTAATATTTTTCCAAAACAGGTATGTGTGTGTGTGTGTGTGTGTGTGTGTGTGTGTGTGTGTGTGTGTGTGTGTTCTAAGAGTGCGCGTGAAATCACGAGAAAAAGATCGAAACTAAATTTAATTACTTACAAATAGCAGTTTATTTCGCTTAATCTATTGCTACACTATTGAAATAAACATAGGAAGAGCCTTTAGTATTCAAAGGGCTAACCCTCTCAGGACACGATGACGCATTTATATGTTATCTTAGCTATCTTTAGACGATAATATTCAGTTTATGAATGAATAATGCAAGTTTATGGGGATAGTGGCTGTGTTTTTGGTCTATTTATTCAGTTATTCATCTAATTTTTAGTTTCCTCGCTAGCTTAAAATTACAGGGTCGCTATCGCTCGCCAGGACAAAATCGACACCTAAATGGCAAGAAAGGTCTTAAAATTGACAACGAAATGGAACAAAAGGTGTTAAAATCGTCAAACTATTGGGCCGAACGTCTTAAAATATCAAAACTAATTGGGCTAAACACAAGGGAGAAAGTGGTGCAGAAAGCCGGCCTATCTCCCCTTAATCAAAACCTAAAGATTTGTACTAAGTAACATAAAATCGCCTGAAGTTAGCCAAAATATAATGAGAAACGCGGCCTTATGTACTGAACAAAGGATATCAATAAATAGATAGTATAATATTTGGCAAGCAATTGTTATCGCAAATCCAAGAAAAAATGGACATTACATCAATTGTATTATTAATTTATACAAAATCTCAATACATCGTTGCCCGTTACTAAAAGCAGAATTAATAACACAAATATTTAATACAACTTTTTCTGGGATTGGAACAAAATATTGAAGCTGCAGAATGGCGAGGTATCTAATTTATTTTGAATATTTATGAGGGTCCTAATATTGGAGAGAGAGAGAGAGAGAGAGAGAGAGAGAGAGAGAGAGAGAGAGAGAGAGAGAGAGAGAGAGAGAGAGAGAGAGAGAGAGAGAGAGAGAGAGAGAGAGAGAGACAGAGAGAGTGAGAGTGAGAGTGAATGAGAGAGTGTGAGTTTGACACATTTAACGTACTACCGGTCCGTGTTCCTGTGTATGTATGCGTGTGTATGTATGCGTGTGTGTGTGTGTGTGTGTGTACTTGAATGTGTGTGTGATATGACTGGTTGACGACGCACAGTAACAATTAAAAGTTTCTGGTATTTCGACACATTAAATCAAATAGTTCAACCACAGAGCGGATATGTTTTGGAGAAGCGTTGGGTGAATCAGACTTCATATATCAACGCTTCATATGAATGAAGCCAGTGTCACACGAACGCTTTTTCCGGCAATTTTCGATGAGCAAGTTGTTTCTAGTAATATTTTGAGGGTTTTTGACATAGGATTCGGGAACTGGATTGAAGGTAGATTATGATAGGTGGTTAAATTTATATGCAACTTAAATTTCGAAGCTGCTAGACTACAATTGCTCATAAAGATTGACGGAAAAATCGCTCGTGTGACACCGCCTTTAATGTTACAAAACAGGGTTGAAAACAATCCATAAGCATCATTCATACTGCTGATGGAAGTATGAGTGGCAATTAGGGTGGGCTTAATTATAAAGTGGGAGTAAATAGTTGCGATTGTAACCATAATTATGTTACACAGTACAATGTTTTTGGAGGCTGAACCCTGCGCTGAGCCGAGACATCAAAATTTCTAATTATTGTGTTCTTGTTCTATAATGCTTCTTTCAACATAGGAGAATAGCATAGGAAGGAACAAAAAAACATATCGCATCCATAACCCCCCGGACCGGGGGTTCGACCTCGACCCCCGAAAAACTGTTTATTTTTCTTTCAGCCACCCAAATTTTTTGTTGGGTCTGTAGTCTAAAGGGCTGCTGTAAGCAATAGAAATGATCATATGAGGGCATAAACACCCATATGATATCCCTAGGGTCCCCTTGGGGGGGCCCCAAAATCATTAATTTTGGTAAAAACTTGTCTCATCAATTCTGAAAAGCCTTCCCCTGACAAAATTTTTGTTTAGTTATCCATTACTCTCGATCTTCTATGTGCGCGCTATGATAGAAAACGGAAGCTAAGGAGAACAAACTGTTTTCTCTGCCCCAAAAATAACTTTGAGTGATGAAAATCTATGAATTTGTGTGGTTTGCTATCATTTTTTTGCACTTACGAGTCCATCTATATTTTTATTTATTGCTCAAATGCATTCCCCTTCTAAATTGAGTACATAGGGGTACATAGGAACGCCTGTCCGTTTAAATAAATGCCGATTTGCCGAAAATATCCGAGTTTCGACCTTTTTTGGAGTCAAATCAGCTGTAACCCAAACATAATAATGTAATATATTTATTTCAGCACTTTCTATTATTCAATAGGGGTATATTTAGACGGAACGGTGTAGGGGATGCTTGTACTCTATGCCATGCAAAAATTGCGGGAAATTTGAACAATTTTGAGTGACTAGATGATTTTACGAAAGTGCAATGACATTTTGCTCGCGCGCGCACATAGAGATCTGATTTTTTCATCGAGTCTAAATATTACCATATGTAATAAGATGGTATAATGCCAGAAACACTATCTCTTATACAGGCTGACTTGGGGGTGTAAGGTTCAGCCTCCCCTTTTTTTTAATTAAATAATTAGTTTGATCATATTGTGTTATTGATAATGATTGATAGTGATTGTAATTGTTGATAATGAGGAGGATTGTCTTATGTTGTGGTGGTGGTTAGTGGTGATCATTTAATGATTATGAATGCTTTGATAATAATGGCATCCCATACAGTATGATGAATAGAGGGAGGCTGAACCTTACACCCCCAAGTCAGCCTGTATAAGAGATAGTGTTTCTGGCATTATACCATCTTATTACATATGGTAATATTAAGACTCGCTGAAAAAAATTAGATCTCTATGTGCGCGCGCGAGCGCAAAATGTCATTGCACTTTCGTAAAATCATCTAGTCACTCAAAATTGTTCAAATTTCCCGCAATTTTTGCATAGCATAGAGTACAAGCATCCCCTACCCTGTGCCGTTTAAATATACCCCTATTGAATAATAGAAAGTGCTGAAATAAATATATTACATTATTATGTTTGGGTTACAGCTGATTTGACTCCAAAAAGGTCAAACCTCAGACATTTTCGGCTAATCGGCATTTATTTAAACGGACAGGCGTTCCTATGTACCCCTATGTACTCTATTTAGAAGGGGAATGCATTTGAGCAATATATAAATATATAGATGGACTCGTAAGTGCAAACAAATTATAGCAAACCACACAAATTAATCGATTTTCATCACTCAGTTATTTTTGGGGCAGAGAAAACAGTTTGTCCTCCTTAGCTTCCGTTTTCTATCATAGTGCGCACATAGACGATCGAGAGTAATGGCTAACTAAACTAAACTTTTGTCAGGGGAAGGCTTTTCAGAATTTATGAGACAAGTTTTTACCAAAATCCATGATTTTGGGGGCCCCCCAAGGGGGCCCTAGGGATATCATATGGGTGTTTATGCCCTCATATGATAATTTCTATTGCTTACAGCAGCCCTTTAGACTACAGACAACACAACATTTTGGGTTGCTGAAAGAAAAAAAAAAAAAATTCGTGGGTCGAGGTCGAACCCCCAGCCCGGGGGGTTATGGATGCGATATGTTTTTTTGTTCCTTCCTATGCTATTCTCCTATGTTGAAAGAAGCATTATAGAACAAGAACACAATAATTAGAAATTTTGATGTCTGGGCTCAGCGCAGGGTTCAGCCTCCCCTTATTAACATTTATAACCACTATCAACCACCATCAATAATACGATATAATTAAACTAACTATTTTACATTTATAGTCACTATATCTATCACCACAATCATATAACAATCCTCCTCATTATCAAACAATTATCATCCCCATTTATTACCATCAACAATTTTGTATTAATCATTATCAAACAATTATAATCACTATCAATCTCAAACAACAACAGAACAATATTATCTCACCCCTTTATTATCAGCCACTATGTCTTATCTCACCTTCCCAACTATTATAATCACCATTAATTAACATTGAGGGGAGATGGGCCGTTTTTCTGGCCCCCTTTCTTCTTCATGCTTAGCCCCATTAGCTTTCAGATTTTATGACGTTAGGCTTATTAGTTTGGCGATTTTAAGACCTTTCGTGATATTTAGGTGTCGATTTTTTCCTGGCGAACGATAGTGGGACATTTGTCTACCGAAAAATGTACAAATTAATCTAGAAGGGAGATCTAATGGATGTTTAGGGAGCAAACTTAAAAAAAAAAAAAAAAAAAAAAATATATATATATATTTATGAAATAATCGACCAAACCATATACCCTTCCCCTTTAACAACAACACGCCCCCTCACCCCCCCCCCCCACCACCTCACCTATTATCCTCATTCCCATCCTCATCACTAGCCTCAACTCACCCCACCTGCTCTAACTGCAGGCTTCCGAGTGGTATTAAAGTAACAATGGAACAGCCTATAATCGTTCATAATTATACCACTGCTCTCTAATACCTCATGATGGGCGGGGATTATACCACAGAGAGAGAGAGAGAGAGAGAGAGAGAGAGAGAGAGAGAGAGAGAGAGAGAGAGAGAGAGAGAGAGAGAGAGAGAGAGAGAGAGAGAGAGAGAGAGAGAGAGAGAGAGAGAGAGAAAGAGTTAGTTCGAGTTAGTTACAAGGAGTTACAAGAGCTAATTGGTATCTCAGAGACATTGCAGTCCATTTCGGGGAGATAGTCCAAGTTGAATGAGGGAGATTGTTTAGTACACTACACTCATTACAGTGTGCAAAATGTTATTTACTCTCTTCTTGAACTGCTCTGTTAAAGAACTGTTTACAACTTTTGAGGAAAGTCTGTTCCCGATGAAACATATCATATATGTAAAACATTTCCACAAATACTAGTGGTGAACCATTTTAATTTTAGCTTCCAGGCATGGTTGCGTGTTGTATTCATTCGTAATGAGAGAGAGAGAGAGAGAGAGAGAGAGAGAGAGGAGAGTGAAAGTAAGGTATTAGAACCGTCATTAGAGAGTATTAGAGTAATGATCGATCAGTTTTTTTTTTTTTTTTAAAAGACCTCCGTCTACGTATTGTGAAAACCCTGTTATCCTCAGGCAAATTACATAAATACCACTTGTCAGGCTCTCTCTCTCTCTCTCTCCCTCTCTCTCTCTCTCCATTCTGACTGTCACGTACCTAACAACCTTTTCCACGAGACCTTTGAAGTACACCACACACGAAAATTGAACATTAATATACAAGAGGGACTGAGGCGGTCGTATTGTTATAGTATGCCAATGGTGTTTTCATTTGTTCTCATTCTTTTGTTCTCTTCAATGTACGAATTTCTTAATGAATTGTCTTCAAGGTATTTTGGCAGAAATTGCGAACGCGGCCTTTCTATACTGTCTTCCTATACTGCCTTTCTATACTTCCTATACTGCCTTTCTATGCTTCCTATACTGGCTTTCTATACTGCCTTACTACACTTCCTATATTGCCTTACTACACTTCCTATACTGCCTGTCTATACTTCCTATACTGCCTTTCTATACTTCCTATACTGCCTTTCTATACTTCCTTTCTATATTTCCTATACTGCCTTTCTATACTTCCTATACTGCCTTTCTATGCTTCCTATACTGCCTTTCTATACTTCCTATACTGCCTTTCTATACTTCCTATACTGCCTTTCTATACTTCCTATACTGCCTTTCTATACTTCCTATACTGCCTTTCTATACTTCCTATACTGCCTTTCTATACTTCCTATACTGCCTTTCTATACTTCCTATACTGCCTTCCTATACTGCCTTTCTATACTTCCTATACTGCCTTTCTATACTTCCTATACTGCCTTTCTATACTTCCTATACTGCCTTTCTATATATACTTCCTATACTGCCTTTCTATACTTCCTATACTGCCTTTCTATACTTCCTATACTGCCTTTCTATACTTCCTATACTGCCTTTCTATACTTCCTATACTGCCTTACTACACTTCCTATACTGCCTTTCTATACTTCCTATACTGCCTTTCTATACTTCCTATACTGCTTCTATACTTCCTATACTTCCTTTCTATACTTCCTATACTGCCTATACTGCCTTTCTATACTTCCTATACTGCCTTTCTATACTTCCTATACTGCCTTTCTATACTTCCTATACTGCCTTTCTATACTTCCTATACTGCCTTTCTATACTTCCTATACTGCCTTTGTATACTTCCTATACTGCCTTGCTATGCTTCCTATACTGCCTTACTACACTTCCTATACTGCCTTTCTATACTTCCTATACTGCCTTACTACACTTCCTATACTGCCTTTCTATGCTTCCTATACTTCCTTTCTATACTTCCTATACTGCCTTTGTATATTTCCTATACTGCCTTTCTATACTTCCTATACCGCCTTTCTATACTTCCTATACTGCCTTTCTATACTTCCTATACTGCCTTTCTATACTTCCTATACCGCCTTTCTATACTTCCTATGCTGCCTTTCTATACTTCCTATACTGCCTTTCTATACTTCCTATACTGCCTTTGTATACTTCCTATGCTGCCTTTCTATATTTCCTATATTGCCTTTGTATACTTCCTATATATAATGCCTTTCTACACTATTCTTGTAACGCCGCCTTGATTATTAAGGAGGAATGGGCGTATTTATTTGCTCATTTATGAATAATTTTACTGTATATTTTAGTTTCCTCAGTACACCTCCGTCAAACTTATAAAAACACCCGTCCAAGACCCTCCTTCAATATAAATTTGTATATTTTCCTCATAAGTTACAGGCTCGCTATCGCTCGTTAGTAAAAAAATAGACATCCAAATGACACGAAAAGTCTTAATATTGACAAAAAACAAAAAAACAAAATGGGGCGAAAAGTCTTAAAATCGCCACAGTAATGGACCGAACGTCTTAATATCTGAAAACTAATGGGGCTAAACATGAGGAAAAAGGGGGCTCATAAAAACGACCCATCTCCCCTTCAGTATTGCCTATGTAAATGCATCGACAGGCAGCTTTAACAATTTATATCATGATAGCCTGAAGACGTGTTTTTTTTTTTAACCCTGTCTAAGCAGAGGGTGGTCCTTTTTTCACATCCCTGTTTCTCTTTATTAGTCTGAAGATTTAAGAGTGGTATTCTTAATGGGATAGAGGCTGATTTTTTGGTCTATTTATTCAGTTATTCATAAATTTTTTTTAGTTTCCTCGCTAGACCTCCACCAAGTTTAAAAAATCACCCCCAAGATAAATTTGTAAATTTTTCGGCAGAAACATTTCCCGGCCGAAGGCCGGTTCCTCTTAATATTACAGGCTCGCTATCGCTCACCAGGAAAAAATCGAAACGTAAATGGCACGAAAAGTCTTTAAATTGGCAACGAAATTGGGAGACAGGTGTTAAAATCGTCAAACTTAAGGGCCGAACGTCTTAACTCTTTCACGCTTTTATGACGCAGAGGTTGCCAGATTAGCAATAAGAAAGAGAGTTCTCTCACTCTTATAATTACCTCTCCAAAATTAGTTTTCTGCCCACAACTAACTCAAAGACAACTGCAGAGGTTGAAGTAACTAAACTAAAGGTTTATAAATAACCCTGATGGTAACAAAGGCATTAAAGTATCCCCAATAGGCTCAAAATTGCGTCATAAGCGTGACAGTGTTAAAATCTCAAAACTAATGGGACTAAACACGAGGGAGAAAGTAGTCCAAAAAGATGACACATCTCTCCTTTAACAATTCTTTCCCTTCGCAGCGCCCGATACCGAACGAATAATGTGAGAGTGAGTGTTGTTTATAGAGAGCATTACACGAATTAGCATACCAATTTCCAAAGATAGCGTCATGTTTCAAGTTATTTCGTCAATTTACGGCCCATCGAAGGATTTTTTTTTTTTTTTTTTAGAATACCACCCTAAGACATTTAACCTATTTAGGTGTCGATAGTTTCTAGGCGAACGATAGCGAGAATTATCAGTCTTCGGTCGAGACATATTTCTATGGAAATTAGTACACAAGTAATTTAAAGGGGTTCTGAGTGGGCAAATTATATATATATATATATATATATATATATATATATATATACAGTATATATACAGTATATATACAGTATATATATATATATTATATATATATATATATGGAATTCCTGTGTATTTGCAAGAGAGAACTGAAGAATCTATTTTTATATATTTAACTCCAACACCAAACATCTCCCAAATAAATTAATGAAAGCAAGCATGTGATCCACCGGGGATCGACCCTGGGTTACCACATACAGATGCCCAACAAATATATAGGAATGCAGATCAAGTAATATAGGAATACCCTATGGGCAATACACAGGAATTCCCTATGGGGAAATGTTTTGAGACCGCTCTGTATATATATTTTTATTTATTTTTTTTTTTTTTCTATATTCCAACTACTCCCTCTCGGGCATAGGCTGAGAGCCTGTACATTCCACCGCTCAACACGGTGAAGCCCGTGAGGTCTTGTTCCAGTCTGGGGAGTGAGACATGTGAAGCATCCATCATGGCTCGAAGCAGCTCCATCTCTGAAGCGGCCGGTTGCTTCGCTCAAGTGCTTCACCGTCTCACCCTCCAGACTCAGACCCTCACTCTCAGAACGCCACCTATTGAGCGGTGAACTCACTAGGCATTGCCCCCCTGTAACATATTTTGAATTTGGGAATATTCATACAGTGTTATTTAATCAAGGAACAATGAGGGTATTTTTTTGGTATTTCGGTGGACTTTGTGGTAATGCACTGATACTAGGTACAGCACAATTTCAATCCCAATAATATCTTCCCATTGACATACCGGGATTTGAACCCGGGTCCATTGGATTACCAATCCAGTGGCATGACCACTCCACCACACCTCCCCTATATGTATGTGTATATATATGTATATATATGTATATAATATATATATATATATATATATACAGTATATATATATATATATATATATATATAATATATTATATATATATATATATTTTTTTTTTTTTTTTTTTTTTTTTTTTTTTTAAGTTTGAAGCAAGTCTTGGAATGCGATTTTGTCAGCCTAGGGGACGAACTAAAATACATTTCTGGAAAATGGTCAAAGCAAGCAAAATTCTCAAACCTTATTAAGCAAAATAGCATAATTGCATACCAGACGTCGGATCGAATAGTGTTAACTCATTCTGTACCGGCGAAAACACTTTTATATTTGATTTCAGCTACATTTCAGCTACATTTCAGCTATATCTAGACGATTTCATGAAGTTTAGGAAGGATATACGGTAGCTATATGGATTACTTGGGAGTGTCTATAGCCTTTTCATCGATAGACGTTTTTCCTCAACTGAATAAAATCGCTTGATACCTGCCAGAATATCATGTAAAAGACAATCCCGGTAGAGAAGGGGTAAACATCCAACAAGACTCAGGGGAAGTGTAATAAATCATTGTTTCATTCAGTATACCGATAAATCATTCTCTTTCTCTCCACTTCCCAGTATATTAACCCCTTCTGTGCCGGCGACGTCTTTTTTTTTATCTTATTTTAGCGATATTTAGACGATTTTGTACAGCTAAAGAAGGATCTTTATATTAACCCCTTCTGTACCGGCGAAGTATTTTTGTATCCTATTTTAGCGATATTTAGACTATTTTGTACAGCTTAATAAGAAGGATCTGGTGGTAGTACAGAGGGTTAATTACGATAGTTCGAAGCCTGATAATTGTTGGAGGCCGTTTCTAAACTGCATAAAGTCGTCTAATTATAATAGCTAGAATAAAATAAAAAAGAGGTCGTCGGTACAGAATGGGTTGATCCTATCTAAGCCGAGGGTGGTTCTTTAGGCCCGGCGAGTTGGCTGGATTAGGACGGTTCACCCCATAGTTTGGCGATCTCAGAAATAATAAACAAAAATAATGAAATACACACACACACAAACCATGGGCTGGGTTAGTGCTAATCTATGTAATCGTCTCCGTATGTTACATATTACAGGTAACACAAAATATTGGGTCCTATCGATGTCCAGCAAAAACCCTTACTTCATGCTTAGCCCCATCAGTTTTCAGATTTTAAGACGTTCGGCCCATTAGTTTGGCGATTTAAAGACCTTTTGCCCCCTTCACGTTGTCAATATTAAGACTGTTCGTGTCATTCAGGTGTCGATTCTTTCCTGACGAGCGATAGCGAGCCTGTAATTTAGGCATAAACGGCCTTCGGCCGAAAAAATGTACAACCGTACAAATATATACAGTATATATATAGGTATTTTGTTTTTTTTAAATAAGTTTGATGGAGGTCTAGGGAGGAAAAAAAAATAGTAAATATATTATACAATCGATCAAAAAATGAACCATCCCTCCTTAAACATTGTGTGTATGCGTATGTGTGTGTGTGTGTGTGTGTATTGGTGTGTGTAATAATAATAATCGGTTTATTTCAAGCCGGCAGCCAATGGGGCTGAAAATACACAGACTTAACCTAGATCTTATCCTAATGGATCAACAGACTGATCCTGGCAGCTAACGAGAGCGCCTACATACTTCCAAGGGAGTAGGACGTGGGCAGGAGACTTTGTGGGTCCCACGAGACGATCCGCCCAGATCTTGCCTTCAAGGCCAGGGAAAGTTTTTGAGAGAACTTCCCCTGCCGGCGCCTGGGATTGAACCCCCGACACCAGAGCTAGCGCTCCCAATACAGAGTACTAAGCGCGCTCGGCCACCGTGACATGCGTATGTGTATGTGTGTGTGTGCGTGGTTTAATCACCGTGCGTGTTAGGATCCGTGTGTATATAGCTTAACATCTGTGTTCAAGAGTAAATATGTGTGCGTGTGTGTTTGCTTAGTGTGTTTGTGTGTATGCGAGTGTTTGTATGTGTGTGACTGCTTGCATGAGTGTGTGTACAGTATACTTGTGTGTGTGTGTGTGTGTTTATGTGTGTGTGACAGTGTGTGTGTGTGTGTGTGCGCGCGCGCATATATGTTTGTGTGTGTATGGCTGTTTGCATGTGCTTGTGTGCGTGCGTGTGTGTTTATGTGTGTGTGACTGTTTGCATGAGAGACCTCCCTTCCATCACAGTGAGCTAGCGGAAAATAAACACACCAACCTCCACATTCTTCAGTAGTGTGTGTGTGTGTGTGTGTGTGTGTGTGTGTGTGTGTGTGGCTGTTTGCATGTGCTTGTGTGCGTGTGTGTGTGTGTGTGTACGTGTGTGTGTATGTGTGAGTGATAAAGTGAGAGAATACATACCTTTAGACAGGAAATACCTCAGATAATACATACATGAATTAAGAGAATGCATACCTTTAGCGAATACGTATACCTTTAGAGGAAAGACACCTTAGAAAATGCATATAGAACCTTTAGGGAATACATACCATAAGAAACGAGAGACCATCAAGAATACATACCTTAGGAGAACAGTGGAACGAAACAAGGTACAGGAGAGGGGAAGAAGGAGAATGTAATCAACTTCTTTAAGGGAAGGTATTTAGTTTCTTCCCTAGAACTACATCAAGCTTAATATTACACCCCCTAGACCCCCTTTCAAGATAAATTTGTACATTTTTCGGTAGAAAAATTTCCCGGCCGAAGGCCGGTTCCTCTCAAATTACATGCTCGCTATCGCTCGCCAGGAAAAAATCGACACCTAAATGGCACGAGTTCTTAAAATTGACAGAAATGGGGCGAAAGTTCTTAAAATTGCCAAACTAAAGGGGGCGAGCGTCTTAAAATCTAAAAAGCAATGGGGCTAAACATGAGAGAGAAAGGGATCCAGAAAAAAATCCCTCCAGTGGAAATCTAGTTGTCCCTTCACTTAATACAAGGGGGAGAACACGACTCTTGCATAAGGCAATAGTTCTGAAGCGTGTGTATAATCCATTTACATTCGCCTTTCCCTGATTACTGTTGCACGATTATTATTGATTACGGTATTCCATGTTAACCCTCTCAGCATCATTAGACGATTTAAGACATTTTAGGAAGGATCTATGGGAAGTATATGAGTAAAGACTAATTTTCAATTAAACCCTCTGACTGCCATATGCCTTTCCGAATCTGCATAACATCGTCTAATAATAAGCCAGAAAACAAAACACGAAATGCATATCGGATCTTGAAAGGGTTAATGGATGCAATATTCACTATAGAGAGGAAGTACAGTCGTGAACATAAGTCCCTGCACCCCCTCCCAACTCCAACATAATGTATCTATATTTGGAAAGGCACATATTACTCTTCACCATAGCAGAAAGA
>CM064514.1:38736294-38843556 GCA_032716605.1 Paralithodes platypus
ATAATACAAATAATGATGATGATGATGTAAATAATAATAAAAATTACATGATAATACTACTACTAATAATAATACAAATTATAATACAAATAATGATGATGATGATGGTAATAATAATAATAACAATAATTAATACATTAATAACAATAATACAATTAATAATAAAATGCTAATAATAATAATAATAATAATATTCAATATTTTATACAGCATAACCCCTTGAAGATTATGCTGCCTTTTGACAGTTTATTCTGGCTATTATTAGACGATTATATATACAGCTTAGGAAGGATCTGTGGGAATTATGAGAGTAAAGACTATCTCAGTTAAGGGGAGGTTTTTAGTTGATTCCCTAGACTTCCATCAAGCTTAAAATTACTCCCCCTAGACCCCCTTCCAAGATAAATTTGTACATTTTTCGGTAGAAAAATGTCCCGGCCGAAGGCCGGTTCCCCTTAAATTACAGGCTCGCTATCGCTCGCCAGGAAAAAATCGACACCTAAATGGCACGAATGGTCTTAAAATTGACAGAAATGGGGCGAGGGTTCTTAAAATCGCCAAACTAATGGGGCGAACGTCTTAACATCTCAAAAACAATGGGGCTAGAAATGAGGGAGAAAGGGGTCAAGAAAAAAGTCCCTCAAGTGGATATCTCCCCTTAACCCTCTGACTTCCATAATTATACCCTTCCAAGTCTGAACATAAGCGTCTAATAATAGCCATAGTGTAGAAAAGCAATGCGTCTCCCAAATACTGAAAACAGGAATTCGCCTATCATAACACGATTTTATTCAGCTTAGTAAATGTTAGTGGGAATTAGAAAGATAAATACGATATAGCTGTCACCCCTTTATTACCTCGAGGTCCTTCTTAAGCTGAATAAAACCGTCTAACAATAGCCAAACAATAGAACAGAAATGCGTCATAGGTCTCTTGAAACGGTTAAGGAGCCCACCTCGCCTTTTTTCTCTTTCTCTCCCTCCTCTCTTTGGCTTGTATCCATTCGGCCCCATTCAGCCTATTGTTTTAAGACGTTTACCCCTATCCAGGTGTCAATATTTTCCTGGCGAGCGGTAGCGAGCCAGCATATACATATTTTTGTTTTGAGAGCAAGCTAAATTTGTAAATTTTTTGATAGAAAAATATCTCCGGCGAAGCCGGATTTCTCCATACAATGCTGGCTCGCTATCGCTCGCCAGGAAGAAATCGAAACCTGGATGGGGATAAACGTCTTAAAACAGTTGGCTGAATGGGGCCGAATGGATACAAGCCAGTGAAAGAATAAAAAGGAGAGAAAGATAAAAAAAAGCCGGTGACCCCCCATAACATATAGAACTGTATTGATATTCACTGACATTTTCGCTTTAGATTGACCCAATAGTCCGTTTCACTTTGTTTATCCAATAGTGCTCACAGCTTAAGGGGAGATGGGTCGTGTTTTCTGGTCCCCCTTCTCCCTCATCTTCAGCCCCATTAGTGTTCATATTATAATTAGTACTGCCCATTAGTTTGGCGATTTTAAGACCTTTCGCCAAATTTCTGCGATAATATTAAGACTTTTCGTGTCTTTCAGGTGTCTAATTTTGCATGGCGAGTGATAGCAAGCCAGTAATTTAATAGGAACCGGCCTTCGGCCGGGAAATTTTTCTATCGAAAAATGTACAAATTTATCTTGAAGAAGGGCCTTGGGGGTGTTTTTCTTTAAACTTGAAGGAGGTCTAGGGAGGAAACTAAAAAACATGATTAAAAGATATACCGATATAAAGGAAAAAATAAATACTCTCATCTCCCCTTAATAGATCTAGCCGGCTTGTGGCTGATTGGATACGATGTTGATGAAACCAGGTGAATTGTGTATGAGAGAGAGAGAGAGAGAGAGAGAGAGAGAGAGAGAGAGAGAGAGAGAGAGAGAGAGAGAGAGAGAGAGAGAGAGAGAGCGCGAGCGTGTATTGGTGAGTGTGTATATGTGAGTGTGTATGTGTGTGTGCAGTATAGGGGTGTCCGCGCTCGTTAATCGTAATTAAAGTTTTATTTGGCCATTAACAAAAGCTATAATATGATAACATAATGGCATATGTAAGTTTAATCACCAACGCATTTTGACAATATATTCTGGCCATCACTAGACGATTTTACACACCTCAGGGAAAAAAGAAAGATGACAAAAAGAAAACAAATAGGAAAAGTGGTGATTGGGTCTGAGTAAATAGATAGATAGATATAATAGATAGATATAATAGATAGATATAATAGATAGATATAATAGATAGATATAATAGATAGATATAATAGATAGATATAATAGATAGATATAATAGGAAGGATAAGTGGGAGGTAGAAGAGTAAACACTATCACAATTAACCCTCTGACTTCTATACACTCTTCCTAATTTGAATAAACCCGTCTAATAATAGCCAGCAAACAGAAAAACAATGCGTCATCGTATCATGAAAGGGCAACAAACACGTAGATGAAGCAATCTAAAGCTGAAAGGTCCACGTGTATGGGAAGTATAAAAAACACACACACACACACACACACACACACACACACACACACACACACACACACACACACACACACACACACACACACACACACACACACACACACACACACACACACACACACACACACACACACACACCACACACACACACACACACACACACACACACACCACACACACACACACACACACACACACACACACACACACACACACACACACACACACACACACACACACACACACACACACCATAATCTCTAGCCCACTCATAATAATTCGTGGACCCCTGTGTTTTTGTTCATGCAATTATAACTATCTGGATTGGTTTTTGGATAGAACTTGCTTTATAATTGAAGACCTTAGTAATGCAATGTCCTAAACGCCACCTCAGCCGTGACATATCTTTTACCGAAAAATGTACATATATATCTCGAAGGGGGGTCTTGGGGGTATTTTATATAGCTTGATGAAGGAATAGACATATACCTTCATCAAGCTTCAAAATCCCCCCAAGACCCCCCTATTAGATAAATACCCCCAAGATCCCCCTATTAGATAAATACCCCCAAGATCCCCCTATTAGATAAATACCTCCAAGATCCCCCTATTAGATAAATACCCCCAAGATCCCCCTATTAGATAAATACCCCCAAGATCCCCCTATTAGATAAATACCCCCAAGATCCCCCTATTAGATAAATACCCCCAAGATCCCCCTATTAGATAAATACCCCCAAGATCCCCCTATTAGATAAATATGTAGATTTTTCAGTAAAAAAAAGTCAAAGCCGAGGTGGAGGTTTGGACATTGTTTTACTAAGTTCCTCAATTAAAAGTACATATAGTTTTGAAGTTGATGTATAGAATATTATTTTCATAAATTTGATTCCAGAGATATACTTCCATCATTATTATATGTATCCACCAACCAACTTCGCTTCCAAACTCAATTAATGAAATCAACAAACACATGTGGCACTGCAAGGACTCGAACCTAGGACACTCACATCGAAATTCCGCGCACCTACAGTATGCATCACGCTATCGAGACAGTTATAAGAAATAGGCGAAGTCCACGAATATTTATGAGTGGGCTAGAGACTATGGCATCCGAGTGTACATTCCTCTTCCTTCTATTCAACACACATATCTACCCCACCCCCTACCCCAACACACACATATACCCCCCTCCCCCCTACCCCAACACACACCTATACCCCCCCCCCCCCCTCCTAACACACACATTCCCCCTCCCAACACGTGCAATATAACCCCATTCCCCTTCACACATTAACCCCCCCTTCCACACACACACAAATCTACCCCTCCAACACACACATGTACCCCTTCCTCCTACCACACACATAAACCCACCACCTCATACCCACCATACACACACATCCCCCCCCCCATACACACACACACACACACACACACACACACACAAATCTACCCCCTCCAACACACACATGTACCCCTCCCTCCCACCACACACATAAACCCCCCACCTCATACCCCCCATACACACACATTGGCCCTCCATGCACACACACACATCAACCCCCCTCTCTCCCCCATACACACACTCACACAATTATACTCCACCAATAATTTAATAGCCATCTATTTCTACTTTCAGACGATCTCCATGAAGCTATTTTATTTAACTATCGCATGACTAAAGTATTCCTCGGCACTGACCTTCAACCCGGTGTCACACGAACGATTTTTTCGGCAATTTTTGAGGAACAACTTTTGGTCTCGTCATAGTTTGAGGCTCTTTCACATTGGCATCGAAAACTAAACTGAAGGTAGATTATGTATGGTTCACATTTTGGTAGATTGTTCTATTATTTCATTATTCACTATTTATTTACTATTTTTCTAGTTTCCTCCCTAGACCTCTATCAAACATAAAAAACAACCCCAGGATCCCCCTTCAAGATGTATTTGTACATTTTTCGGTAGAAATATGTCCCGGCCGAAGGCCGATTCCTCCTAAACCACAGGCTCGCTACCGCTCGCCAGGAAAAAATCGACACCTAAATGACACAAAGAGTCTCAATATTGACAAATAAATGAGACATAAGGTCTTAAAATTGCCAAAGTAATGGACCGAACTTCTTAAAATCAGAATACTAATGGGGTTAAACATGAGAAAGAAGGGGGACCAGAAAAATGGCCCCTTAACGCATTCAGTACCAGCGACGGCTCCCTGACGTCAGTAGATAAATCACTCCCCAGTCCCAGCGACAGCAGAGAGACGCCAGTAACATACTTTCCTTGTAACTGCCAGTATCAGGCAGTGCCTGGTACCACGACCGTTTGAGCACTGCTCTAGAGTTGGCAACACTTCTCAGCTTATATCCAAGCCACTGCAGGCTGGGAGAGCCAGTATTTTTCATCTTTTGAGGTGGAAGGTTGTTATATCTTGCCATTTTGACCACATGGCTTGGGACTGGGGGGGGGGGGGGGGACTTTTGTTACTGTACCCTATGGTACAGTAGGGGTAAACATATATATGACGAATAGATAGATAGATAGATAGAGACAGATAGATAGATACAGTAGATTGATAGATAATTAAATAAATAAATACATAAATAAACAATGACAAATATATATAAATTATTTAGCCAATGTAAATAATTTTGTAACTGCTGCAGGCCAAATTAAGATTTTCTATTTCTATTTTTATTTTGGGTATACATTACAGTGCTTATCCACAAGAGTATCACTGACGGGCGCCACTTAAATCTGACCTTTATATTATATACCTTAAGGGGGGTGGGCGTATTTATTTACTAATTTACATATTGTTGTTATAATTTTTCTACTTTCCTCCCTAGATCTCCATCAAGCTAAGATTATAACACCCAAAGACACTCCTATAAGATACATTTGTACATTTATCGATAGAAAAACGTCCCGGCCGAAGGCCGATTCCTCTTAAAATACAGTCTCGCTTTCGCTCGCCAGGACAAAAATCGACACCTAAATTAATGCAAAATGTGTTAATACTGACAAAGAAATGGGGCGAAATGTCTTACAATCACCAAACTAATGAGCCGAACGTCATAAAATCTGAAAACTAATGAGGCTAAACATAAGGCAGAAGAGGGACCAGAACAACGACCCCTCTCCCCTGTATCAGCCAAGGTTCTCGGTCGTAGTGCAATCGATTTCTCTGGCTCTTGATTGACAAGATGGGGCTGCTCCAACAAACCCTGCCATTGTCTAAATAGCTTCCTTTGTTTTGTATTTACAGTTTATGTTATTTCCGGTACGTACGGTGGCGCTGATAAGTCATGCTTCAGCTGTCATAACGTTTGGTTCGCTCTGTACTGTAGTAATGTCTGTCAGATGTTGAATAGGGTGGGTAAGTGTAAGAACATGTTGGTATATCTCACTCGAAAAGATAAATTAATGCTTAGATAGTGCTGATACCAATTATGGATCGAAATATACTTGATGCCGCCACCTCACTTATTGGGCCGACTGTACAAAGGCTTCAACGCCAACTAGACGACATCAATCCCTTCATTACGAGAAGTTCAGGTTAACTCCTTTTGCACTGGTGAATTCAAGTTTGTTTCGGGTGAAATGTATATATAATGATAGAGATTAATAGGAACTTAGATCCAATAGACATACTGCAGTAATACATTCAGAGTCAGGAATACTTGAACATCTGCGAATGATAGATATAATAAGGTGAGCGTTAACTAGTGAAAACCGGTACCGAAAATGACAAGTTTTCCTAAATATTTCGTGGGTGTATCATATGGCTTCATCCTTGCATTGTCCAGAAATTCGTGTACACAATCGTGCCTAAACAGTTATAGTCTACAAATTTAATGGAGAGAGAGAGAGAGAGAGAGAGAGAGAGAGAGAGAGAGAGAGAGAGAGAGAGAGAGAGAGAGAGAGAGAGAGAGAGAGAGAGAGAGAGAGAGAGAGAGAGAGAGAGAGAGAGAGAGAGAGAGAGAGAGAGAGAGAGATCACATATGTAAGTCACGCTACATATAATATTAATATAATCCGTATGTTAACTTGGCAGTGCATGCGGCTGTGTGCGTGCTTGTGTGTGCGTGCTTGTGTGTGCGTGCTTGTGTGTGCGTGCTTGTGACTGGGTATTAATGGCCATGCGTGTGTGTAGTGAATCTTTGTACTGACATGACACTCTTTCTTTCTTTCTTTCTTTCTTTCTTTCTCTCTCTCTCTCTCTCTCTTTCTTATATCTATCTATATATCTATCTATCTATCTCTCACTCTATGTATCTATCTATCCATTTATCTCTCTCTCTCTCTCATATATTAGGATAGAAAGGTAAATCACTATCAATATATATGCACCGATTTTGTATACCTTTTTATTTTAAAAAGTCTGAGTATGAAAAGGGTAATTAAAGTGCCCATATTAGAGGAATATTAGTATTAATATAACCATCTAATCACATTTATCAATTTCACTCCCAACACCAAACACCTCCCAGTGAATGTAATTAAAGCATGTGATCCTACCGGGATTCGAACCTGGGTTTCCATATATAAGTCTTAAACACTCTAACCATTACACCATCAAGATAGAAAGATAAATCACTATATAGTCAGGGATCCAGTCACCAAAATTTGAGAGAACCTGACATGGCATGCTATACTTTTTATTTGTGTTTTTTCTATTCATTTGGACATTAAGATCCTTTAAATGAGGGGTCTGCTCTTCCGGAAACCTTGCGAGAAAAACAATGTGTCTAGTTTTGTATATAGAAATGTCTTTTTTTAGAAAATAATATTTAAAAATCACAATTTCTAAACTAACAAACGTAGAACAGCCATTTTAGCCTCATTTGGTAGGTAATTACGTTTGCCAGATCACTGGGTCATGTGATTGTTCATGATGTTGCCAATTGACCTCTGAGGTCAGGTCAAAGGTCAAAATATGGGATGGTAGTCACCTTTTATAGGTGTATAAACAACACATTTTGATTGTATGAAGTTTAATTGATACACAAACATCCTGAACAGTTGCAGCATATGATTACTTCACTTAGTGACTGTTTTCTCTCTATAGTTAGGTCATGTGAGGTCAAATAAGGTCAAGCTTCCAATTCCAATTCCAATGATATGTCTTTGTAACATTGAACACTAACCACACAACTAATTAAATCAAGTGAATATTTATCTTGCGCATGGGTGGCTTTCATATTGCACAACATTTCCTGAAAGCAATTGGGTATTTGATGAAGGCCAGTGGAATTGAAAATATCATGGTAGAAGCTAACATTTGTCTCCGTGTAACAGCAAACAAAATCATCAGCGGGAACGATTACTATGCAATACTGCGTGCTCACACTATGGTGCATGCAGCCATGTTTACCCTACATTGGGAAGCATTTGCTAGATGGTTTATCACTGAAGAGAAAGACTTAGAGTGCATGTCTGTGCTTGTCAGCAAAGTCCAGCTACTCCTCGGTGCCCTGTCTGAAAAACATGTAGAGAAGCATCTTCTGCATGTGATAATGCAACCAACCAGCTGAACATGTTGTCACTTTGATGGCGGAGTTTGATGAAGTATGTACATCACCTACCACAAAGCTATGACTAATGTACATGGACATGGTGATGATTCTGAAACGGTTCATCCATGCTGAACGTGCAGGCCTTTGGGAGGAACACCTGGCTGAAGTAGAATAGATGTTGCCATACCTTGTAGCTGCTGGCCACTATAAATATGTATCCTGCCTGCCATACTACCTAGAGGCAATGAGAAACCTACCTACGCTGGCTCCGAACATCTACAGAGCATTCAAGGATGGGAAGTTCACTGTACACCTAACAGCAGGTCGTTTTAATGGTGTCTGGACAGACATGGCACTCGAAAAAACCTACAACCGCGATGCCAAGACAAAACTTTTCACTGGCATCAGTCAGCAGCCATGGAGAAATATTTGCGAGCTCTTCCACTTCTGACAGCAGTATCAGAGCAGACAAAGACCATGGCTCACATGGATCTTGGTGACACCAAACATCCTGAAGACCCTCACAGTCAAGGCACAAAAGAGGCAGAAAGTGTGCAGAAAATAACAAATGTCATTAACAACCAGATGATTAACCCATTCAAGTGTGAAGAACAGGAGTTGATAAATATCTCAACTGGCCACAAAGCTACATCTGCAGAACTGGCAAGCACTTGTGAGATTGGACTAGGGGCACTGGCTGCAGCAAGAGCAACAGGCAGTACAATAATAACCCCCATAAAACTTGCCACGTTTGCAACAAAGCTAAAAAACCGACTCTCCATAACACTGAAAACCAAGAGGGTATATGAGAAAGAGAGTGCTGTTGTCCGAAACCTGTACTTCGCGCTGGACTTGGATGAAAACAAAAAAAGTGGAGGTCTTCAGTCATGAGTGGAAAAGCTTCCTTGCCTCTCTGTTTGAGCCAGATCCATCCCTTGAACAAGGTCATGCCATGCGTAGAGGAAACAAGGCCGACTATTTGTTTGCAATGAAGATATCCCTTGGTAGCTCATGGAGGGAACTGGATAGACTGCCACCATCCGAACATTCTGGTGTAATGGTAGTAAATGCTATGGCATTCATTCAGTGTCACCAGCATCTTGGGTGCAGCACCTTCCATGAGCTTCAAGTAAAGTACCTGAAGAATCTCCTCAGTATGATTCCTGACAACTGTGGCTGCATTCACTTTGTTGGGGATCGATATGATGTCTCCCCAGCTGAAAGTCTGAAAGGTGAGGAGCGAGAGAATAGAATGAATACCTGCCCAAGCAAGATAAAGGAGAATAAGCCACATGATACTCTCGCCATACCTGAATGGAAAAGCTTCATTCACAATCCACTGAATAAAGCAAACCTGTTAAACTACATTGGAGAAGCATGGGCAGCTCAGAAAATGTCACTTCCAGTAGGATGCACAATTATTCTTGGTGGAATATTCCGTGATCCTGGACACATTATCCTGCTGTCAGCAAACTATCAGGTGGAGCTTCCAAGTCTGTCCTGTGGGAAACATGAGGAGGCAGATACCAGGATGTTTGCTCACATTGCATATTCAGTACAACGTCTGCATCACAAACGGGCTGTGGTGGCAGCTACTGACACAAACGTGATCATGATGTGCATTTACTATGTCACTCACCTGGATAGCCTGGAGGAGCTGTGGATCAAGAAAAAGGATACCTACCTACCTACCTGCTCACACAATCACCGAAGCCCTGGCAGTCACGTATAGTGTTAATGCTGCAGATCTTACATCTATACTCCTCAGCACCTACATACTGACTGGATGTGATACAGTGAGCTATCCCTACAGAAGAGGAAAAAAGCGAGCCTACAAAGCTACAGTAGATCATCTGGCAGACTTTGTGCCTCTGTGCAGATATGGTGACTCCGAAGAAAGCCTGGATGTTCAAGATGATGTTGTGACTGCAGCTAGGCAATACATGGTTTCTCTGTATGAAAGGTATGACTTTGGTGGTAATTTGGATGCACTGAGAGGCTGAGAGCCCATCTCTTTGGTAACATTAAAGGAGACATGCGTTGCCTTCCACCTACCGAAGATGCCTTCCAGTTGCATCTTCGCCGAGCCCTGCATCAATTGGCCATGTGCAAGCGAGCACACGTCTCAACCAACCCTCCCTGCTGCCACTGACTTCGGTAGAAAGCTTGTCAATGGTAAATTGGTGGCAACATTGATGATGAAGGATGCCAAACCTGCAGAACTAACATGCACAAAATACTATCGCTGTAAAAAAAGTATGTGTGCCCGTGGATGTCCCTGTGCGAGAGCCAATGTGAAGTGTGTAATTGCATGTCTTTGCACTGGGAGTCCCCAAAAATGTTCCCGGATAGAACTAACACTCGAAGACAGTGACAATGACTGAAGTCAACAAACATTTACAGTGCAGAAATTGCTACACTTAACTGCAGTGTTGTCTCAACATAACTTGATATAGTGATTGATGTTTCAATGAACTAGATTTTTTTGTGTATGTGTTATTTTTCAATGGATCGCTACCAGTTATTCTCCTGTGTTTGTTATCATCTACAAAAGCTTATGTAGCCAAAAAAAAAAAAAAAAAAAAATCTTTTCATAGGTTTACTGTACACATCCACGCGACCACCCAAAGACACGCATAGACACATACACACACGCGCGTGCACACCCACGCAAACCCACACATGCATGCACACACACTCACAAATACACATGCATACACACACACAAATACACATGCATACACACAAATACACATGCATACACAGACGAACACATAATTATACATGCTCACAGACATACACACTAGTGTCAATAACAAGAAATATTGACCTCATTTGACCTTATGTGAACTCATTTACCTCTTGCAGAAGCTAGTCGACCTTTGGATTTCAATTTAGTTATCAGAAATGAAATCGGGTGAATTTCTCTCATGAAAATATTTCCTTCGGGTAAATTATGCCTCCTTGATTGTTTGTCTCTTTTGACCTCACATGACCTAACTATAGCGATAATAAAGGTAACTAAGTGTATTAATCATATGCTGCAACTGTTCAGGATGTTTGTGTATCAATTAAACTTCATAAAATCAAAATGTGTTGTTTATACACCTATAAAAGGTGACTACCATCCCATATTTTGACCTTTGACCTGACCTCAGAGGTCAATTGGCAACATCATGGACAATCACATGACACAGTGATCTGGCATACGTAATTACCTACCAAATGAGGCTAAAATGGCTGTTCTACGTTTGTTAGTTTAAAAATTGTGATTACAAAAAAAGAAATCCCCCAAATCACATTTCTATATACAAAGATGGCCACAATTTTTGTTCGCAAGGTTTCCGGAAGAGCAGACTCCTCATTTATAGGACCTTAATGTCCAAATGAATAGACAAAACACAAATAACAAGTATAGCATGCCATGTCAGGGCCAACCCTTTTGTTTTAGCTTTTGCGCCTGTGGATCCCTGACTAATAGTCCGTTCATTCTAGTTTGGGAAGAAATCGTAACCCCTAACCTCTCATAACTAAAACAGGACTTGTTACGTCCTGGGATATATAAACACTGGGCTCTTTCTATTGGACTAGGTATGCGGCAACAAGCAACAACCGAAAACGCTAGATCCAACCCTTATCTATAAACCCAGGCAACAAACCACCCTAAACCGTCAAGAGTCCTGCCGGGACAACGAGGTATCCTATGACTCGGTTACAGGGTGCACGCACTATAGACTGCTGATAGTCAAGCAGGCCATATAAAAGATCACACAATTAAGTTGACTTAAAGCTTCAAGGAAAAGATAGATAACGGAATTAAATTGCAGAACCAATTTAATAACAAACTAGAAGAAAGTACATTTAACATTACGTTAATTAATACAACTAATCACCCCTGCATGAAAGAAGGTGAAAGCAAACAGTCCTCAAAACATCGTACAGGTAGACGAGATGCGGGTTTCTAAACTGCATGCGGCTACTGTAGGATCTGATGCTTAGCAAAGAAAGTACGTTACGGATTTAGAGAACTCTTAACTCATAAGCAGGAATAAATACTAGTGATAGGACATAAAGTGTATAATGGCATAGGTATAATTAAATAAAGGCAGCAACTCGCAACATAACCACATACAGGTGTGCTTCTCACTCTTAGTCAGGCAAGCCTGCTCGGACAGAGTCTCTAAGCCACACCTTGACTCACAATGCTCACAAAAACGGTAAACTGTGGCACAATAACAAGCATACAGAGATAATATACCCCTAGCTGTTAATCTGCCAGGTGGCAGAGGTCTAGCCAGAAGGATATAGGCTTCGGATACCCGGGCTGAGCCACCTGCTCTAGCCTAGGGACGTTCCCAGGTCTGTGCGCCAAATTACTCTAATTGAAAGGGTGCTCTCTTGAGAGACTCAGATCGCAAGTATCTGACTCTCTCCTGGCGACCCTAAGACAAAAGCAAGACGTGCTAGCGCAGTGCTGAGTGGACTAGGCAAGGGCCCTCACACAACACAATGCTAGACATACAGGGACACAGACAAGAAAATGCCCCCAGACTCCCACGGGTATCCTAGTAAAGTCGTGCGGGTCCACGGGACTCGCACCAGCAGACTTTACTTAAAGGATCGCAAAAAGCCTCCCCTCCGGTCTAGCCCCTGCTAACCTGACACACTAGCAAGCATGAAACAACCAAATATGTGACAACAAAAAAGCTTCCTAGGTCTCATTAACAATTACATCCCTGCATAAGGCCCAAAATCCTATCTAGTTATCTGAGAGCTCGTCGTTAATACAACAATAGATATAAGGTCTATCAAGGGGATGGGATAATTAAATAGATTGGTGAAGTAGTGGAAAGAAGGTATACAAAGTAAGAGAGAACGTTTCTAAGTGGGGTTGAGAGGGATAGATATCAAGGGGGTCCGAAGGGAAGGGTACGACAATGAGGTGAGCTCTAAGTCTTGAATCTGTCTGGACCCCCCCCCCCCCCCCCCTAGGCATGCAGAATACATCCCAGGCTTGGCAACACTCAACACAGTTGCCTGGTCAAAATCCTCTACCCCGTGCGTGAGTCGAAACTAAGCCTAACGTTGCAATCAAATGCATGTGGCAGCGCTTCAGGCTCGTCCCAAGCTGGTCTCTCCGCGCGAAGCAACGTCCCAAGCCGGTCTCTCTCTCCCGCTCGTCTCTTCCCGCTCTCACTAGACTTACATCTTATATATTACAATGAAACAATCAACTATCGAGAATAAAATATACTAAGATGCGTTGGTTATGAATAAGGGCAGCTTCAAGCTGTGAAACAACATAAGAATATCCCAGACATTAGTTACATTGTCGTAGGATATATACTAAGGGAAAGCCTACCGGCCGGCTACCACCAGCCGGATTCTAAACGGCTGGGCAGCCGACGCGCGCGCATGCCCGCACGTGGTTACTATGCAGAAGCATCACAGACTAGAGTAATCCAGCTAATATATCTACCAGATAAGAAGACTTGGCAGAGGAAATATGTGTATAAATTGACAGCTCATTTGCTTTAGCCCTTTTTGAGTTACAGAGGATAGAAGTTACGATTTCTGCCCAACCTAGAATGAACAGACTATAACAATATATATACCCAATTATGTTTATATTTCTCTTGCTTCATTTTTATACCCTTTTTTATACCTAATTTTTTTACAGTATGACCCATCGACTATACGAGGAATTTGGCCTTCTAAAAGCGAGTTAACAATGCAAGTACAGGCACGATAAAAAGTTGGTTTCTACCTACATTATTTAAATTTTGATTATCTCCCTCCCTCCCCACAAAAAAAACAAAAAACAAAATGCAAAATATATAAAACTAACATACAAACTATGTCAATAATATATTAATCCATAAATGAATCAATAAAGAAAATAAACAAATAAATAAATAAATGAATACATTTTATATAAATAATTAAATATATAAATGAATAGATAAATAGATACACAAATTATCTTCCCCCCCCAAAAAAAAATCGTCTAAATATGCAAGCTTTCTTCTCTTTCTTCGGGGGATTTTAAGCTTGATTATCTATCCAAGAACAAGAAAACAAAATCCTTAGCCTAAACTGTTAAGGCATTTACAGTACAATCAAACTATGTTAATTTTTGTTGACCATATTTCCCTCACATGACGATACGCAAGACATATAGATTAAGTTATGACAGTGGAACACGCTTGACATGAAATAATATAGATACTTGATTGGCACGAAACGTCTTAATATTGATAAAGAAATTGGGCAAACGGTCATAAAATCGCCAAACTAATGGGGCAAAGAGATATAGATGCAGTCATGACACGCTCGCCAGCAAAAAATCGACGCCTATATGGCTCGAAGGGTCTTAATATCGATAAAGAAAGTGGGTGAAAGGTCTTAAACTAGCCAAACTACTCGGATTAAAGATATAAAGCCGAGAACATGAAGGTGGAACACGCTCGCCAGGAAGAAACTGACACCTAAATTTGTTTTTGTTTATTTTTTTTTTTCCCTATGTGATTGAGGCAAGAAAGCTCTAAATATCGGCAAAGAAATGGGGCAAAAGGTCTAAAAATCGCCAAACTAATAGGGCGAAAGAGATAAAGGTAAATTCACGAAGGTCGGACAGTATATTTAGGCTGATTGTACCATAGGGGGGGATGGGCGTATTTATTGGCTCATTTGTCTATAATTATTTGTTTAGTTTCCTCCCTAGGCCTCCATCAAGCTAATTACACATCACCCTAAGATCCTCCTTCAAGATAAATTTGTACATTTTCCGACAGAAAAATGTCGGCCTAAGGCCGGATCCTCCTAAATTACAGGCTCGCTATTGCTCGTTAGGAAAAAACTTTATACCTAATTGACACGAAAAGTCTTAATATTGACAAACAAATGGGGCGAAAGGTCTTAAAATCGCCAAACTAATGGGCCAAACGTCTTAAAATCTGAACACTAATGGGGCTAAACATGAGACAGACGAGGGACCAGAAAAACGCCCCACCTCCCCTTATCCTTAAGCATTATTCAGTCTCTTGTATAATGGAGGCGCTTTTGTTATCCAGGAACTGGTGGCTGGCTGTCTCGCAGGTAACGTGTGGGATTGACATTATCGACCCATTAATTGTTCGTTTCTACCAGATCCTGTTTGAGCTTAAAAAAAAAAATATATAAAAATAAAAAGAAAAAAGAAATAAAAACAAAAAACTCTTCAGACCCTTTTCAAGCTACAATTGTACATTTTTGGTAGAAATACTCGGTCACAGCTGAGGGTTGGTTTATCCTAGATTACAGGCTCGCTATCGCTCGCCCAGTACAGACCGACTCCCGAATGCAGCGAAGCGTCATAAAATCGTCAAACTAATGGGGTGATTATTATTAAATTCGCCGAACTTATGAAACAGAGTGTGATAGATAGAAATAGAGTACCGGTATGTCTTGCCCCCAGCGCACAGAATGACCTGGTTTTTGGTGGTATGGCAGGGTAACATGTGGGATTGTGTGTTTTCTTGGCATAAGTCAGAGTTCACACGCACACAACCCGCACCAGGTCTATATATATATATATATATTGGTATATATGTACCTTCAACAAACACACACTGAGCAAAGAACACACGCATATAACACAAAGAAAATAATAATATACAAACAAATATATAAACAAAGAAAGAACATTAATATACAATGAAACAAATAAATATATCTCACACCATATCACAGACCAGGAAATATACAGGCATACAATCATTTATTCATGTATTCAAACGGGACTTATGTTGCAACGACACAGCGACACTCACCCTTCGATTCCACTCCCGGGGGCCTTTCTGGGGGAGTCTCCTGACCGTGACTCTATTCATTACACGTATTTCTCAAAGTGATTGACCGACTTGCCTCAACTATAAGAAATGTGGTCTTCTCGGAAGGGTGTCAAACGGAGAAATTTTGTTTGAAGACTTGAATGAATATGAGAAGGAATACAAGATAATGAACATGAAATAGCATTGTTTTGACCATGTTATCACTTCTGAAGACATAATTTGAACTATAAACCATCATTTGATCTCCATATAGACAATAATAATCTATATAATATTTTCGATTGTCTGTCTGTCTGTCTGTCTGTCTGTGTTCTTTATAGGCGGCCGCAGTTTTGGACCTGGGGAGCTGAAACTTTGTATGTGGGTGTCAATTGATCTGGGTCAGGTCATAGAGGGGGCGAGGCCACGATCAGAGATCGTTTCGAGGCCGATATTGAAAAAAAAAAAAAAATTAACAAAATTTGAAAAAAATTGCCGTTTGGGGCAGAAGGAGGCCTCCGACCGAAAAGTTGTATGGAACGAAAGTTGTTCGCAGCCCCCCAAAATGGGGGTACGGATGAGGTCAGATCCAAAATCGGAGGTCATTTAGCGGCCGAAATCGTGGTCGCCGTTTAATGAGGCACAGGGAGGTCGAGGCCGGTGATTATGGTAGTATTGATGATGGTGATTATGGTAGTAGTAGTGGTGGTAGTAGTAGTAGTGGTGGTGGTGATTATGGTGATTACCCGGGCAACGCCGGGTACCCCTGCTAGTGACTAATACAAATGGACTCAACTTTCGTTTGACACCCTGGTTCTCGGAGTTCTCCTCCACTCAGGGTTGTCGCTCACCAAAACCACAGTATGAACAGAGTCATATTAATGGATACAAGCCGTAAACCCATATAACCAAAATAAGATCTCACAAACAAATAAGGGCGGGTGAATCTACTACATCTCCACTCCGCTACATCTTATTGTAGACAATCTCATGGTGCAAGATCCCTCACAATTCGTAGCGGAAATCCGACAGATTCACTTAATTCATTTTAGCTCTGTGAATAAATTTGGTCTCAGTATTCAATGTAGCTGAGGCCGCCGTTTAGGAGGAGTAGTGTTTCAAAGGTTCCAGAGATAATAAATTGATGCAAAATGGCCTACTTAGCCAGTGTAGTGGGGAACTGTCAGATTTACTTGGTTCAGTTTGGCTCTGTGAACAAAATTGATCTTTGTGTTCAATGTCGTGAAGGCAGCCGTTTAGGAGGAGTAGTGAGGCAAAGGTTCCGAAGAAGACCAAAACAAAAAAATATATATAATAATATTAATAATAATAATGCTAATGATACTAATAATACTAATACTAATACTAATACATAAATACATAAAATATAATACAATAAATAAATAAATTCAGCATAACACAGCCATCCTCCTAGCGGAATCGGGACTACCAATACAAACAAAGTGATATTCAAATTGAGGAATATAGCCAAAACATGATATCAGCGTAGTAATGGTGCAGGAGCTAGGGTGACAGAACAGAACAAATATAGAACAAGGCTAAATAAATCAAGGTTCAGAATCAGACCAGACACATTTCACAGGATTTGGAGACGAGAAAACGGTCACAGGGGGATGTATACAAAACAAAAAACAAAAGATATGTGGATATAATTGGACTGTGTGGGTGTGTGTGTGTGTGTGTTTGGCTGTGGGTGTGGGTGTGGGTGTGGGTGTGGGTGTGGGTGTGGGTGTGTGTGTGTGTTATAAGTGAAACACAGTCTCCCTCTGATCTAATACCAACAGATCGAAGTCAGAATGTATGTCCATTTATTCTTACATTATGGTACGGTAGGCAAAAACTGTTCTCAATTTGAATATTTCATGACACTTACGCATTGAAAACAAATATTAAAAAAACCATGGAAGCTAATAATAAGAAATTAATCAGGCGTGTTTATGCATATTAGAGGAGATACACAAGTGATTAACATAAGATGATTGGATTCCAAAGGGTTCAATAAGAAATGCAAGCGAACTGACATTTAATAACACAAGCGAGAGAGAGAGAGAGAGAGAGAGAGAGTTATTTCACGCACATTACACAAAGCTAAACTGATCTTATTGGGCTACATTCCCATATTTTTTGTGATTTTCCACGATATGTCTTTGCTGTATTGCATGTCTTGCATTGGGCTACATTGTGGGATACCTGTTTAGTTTTTCATGATAGATAGATAGATAGATTTAGATAGATAGATAGATAGATAGATAGATAGATAGATAGATAGATAGATAGATAGATAGATAGATATAGCTAGATATAGATAGATAGATAGATAGAGATATAGATAGATAGATAGATAGATAGATAGAGAGAGAGAGAGAGAGAGAGAGAGAGAGAGAGAGAGAGAGTCGAGAGAGAGGAGAGCGAGAGAGAGAGAGAGAGAGAGAGAGGTGAAGAGAGAGAGAGCGAGAGAGAGAGAGAGAGAGAGAGAGAGAGAGAGAGAGAGAGAGAGAGAGATAGATAGATAGATAGATAGATAGATAGATAGAGTCAGTCAGTCAGTCATAATTGTATTTCATAAAAAGACATATACATACACTTTTTACAGAGTTATTTACGTAATCTACATTAAGCTAAAAGTCCTTAGCGCATAGTTGGTTCTGTGTTCTGTACATAAACAATTCTTGATCTGATAGCATTGATATCATTTAGCAATAAGTTAGTAAATCCATACTCATGTAGGATTATTTGTTCAACATCCTTTACAAGAAAAGATCTATGTAACATGTAATACATGTTCTTCTCTATAAAACTACATGGCTTTATGAGATTTCTATATACAAATCTTATTTTCATCCAGTTAACCAAATGCCTAAACACCATCACTCCACATTCTCTACAAGCACTGTGGTTGCTCTCCCAGTACTTCATATTCAATATTTTCTTTATTGCCTTGTGGTATCCAATGGAAAACTGCTTAAACGGTATATAACATTTTCTATTATTAAACCAAAGTTCAGCGCCATAAAAATTCAAACAGTAGCTTTGAAATAAATTTAAAAATACTTCAGTACTCGTGTTGCTAAACTTTCTTAAAAGACAATTAAACTCATTGTAAAACTTATTTCTGCATCTTATCATATCCAAGTCATTATTAAGATTACAATCGATTATAAAACCCAAATATTTGTATTCAGAAACAATATTTAATTTGTTATTGTCTAAATATATGAAAGGATTCATTTCCTGTCCATACTTATATTTAAAGATCATACATACTGATTTTGCAGAGTCTAAGTTGTCTAGTTGTCTAGTTGTTTAATTTCATGATCCATAATATCTATCAATGTTTGCAGACCTCTAACCGAAGGAGCCAATATTGCAAGATCGTCTGCATAGGCGATCACATTGCTGACTTGTAAACCTAGTCTACAGCCTACATTACTTGCAGATAATTTACTTAATAAGTCATCAATATAAATTGAAAACAACAAGGGAGATAAAACCCCACCCTGTCTCACTCCATTTTTCATAGTCCATTCAGTTGAAATTGAATCTTTAAATTTGACAACAACATGTTGGTTTCTGTAAAAGTAAAATAAAATATTAACCAAGAAATTTGGTAATCCTAGTTTTAAAAAGCTTATTTGCAAGTTTGAAATGATTCACCTTATCAAAAGCTTTTGTCAGGTCAATAAAACATGAAAAAACATTAGATCCCTCCGTGGTGTACCTTAAAATAGTTTCCTTGAGAATTAAACATGCAGTAGAAGTAGAATACCTCTCTCTGAATCCATGCTGCCTATCATTTAAACTAACATATCTTAAAATTTTGTACTTCAAGCAGTATTCAAATACCTTCAATAATTGGCGATAACGTAATTGATCTATAATTATCAAGTGATGTATTATCTTTATACTTATCTTTCAATAAGGGTACCATAATTCCAAAGTTCATTCTTACAGGCATACAACCATGTACAACACAAGAAGAAATCAACTTTGCAATTACTACTATCAATTCGTTTGTACAATAATTTAAATGAAAAGAATGTATATTATTTGGGCCAATACCACAATTGAGGTCAGATATTGCTGTAGATACATCATGACTATTTACCTTACCAAATATTTCACCGTCACGTACATTTTTCACCAATTTATCTATCATGAAGTCATCATCATTCTGACATTTACAATCATCATATACATGTTTAAACTTATTGGAAAATTTCTCTACAATACATTTTGGGTCACATTCTCCATCTATTTTCATACTTACAAAAACTTTATTATTCTTTAATTGTCTAACCTCTTTCCAAAATGATTTCAAATTGTTATTAGATAGAGATTGAGCTAACTTATTTGTTCTAATTTGAGACTCATTTTGTTTAACTTGTTTCAATACATTCCTAAAGTCCTTTCTAGACTCCTTCATTTCTTCTAATTCAACTCCTGCAAGTGGACGTCCCCTATTCTTCCAAGTTAAAAACTTACTTCTCGCAAACTTATGCATATCCTTAATTTCATCATTCCAACCTTGTATAACTTTATGCCTTTTTAATGGTTCTTTCTTAAACAAAGAAGATGAATTAAGTAACGAACTAATTATACTGTTATAAATTACATTTAATTCCTTGATATGCTGTTCATTATTACATCTATATACACTGCAGTCCAAGCAATTAAAACTTGATATATCCAATTCACTTAGATAATGATTAATATTTGATCTATATATCTGTAAATTATCCACAATAGACAGTTTTTGCCAGTCGATGAATTCTGACGGTTCAATGTGTACATCTACTATACCAACATTACATATGTCAATGTTTAGCTTACATGCCAGGGGAAAGTGATCATAAAGGGCCATATCATACCTTATAGTAATATCATCTATTATTTCGTTTAGACTCTCACTTACTGCTATATGATCAAGCCAACTGGTTGTATTCTTTGCAGGACATAAATATGTAAACGAATCATTGTGCAATGCCTCAACATCACTAAATATAAAGCACTTGCTAATAAATAAATTAATAATATCTTTCCAAAACCTACCTTTAGTTGGACTAGCATTAAAATCTCCTGCAATTAAGACATTGTTGCAGTGTTGTTCAGCTATAAAATTATCAAGAGTGGCTATTGTATTTCTAAATTCATCTAAGGAGTCCTCGTCTTGCTTGTCACAAGGTAGGTATACATTCACTATAAATATTTGTACATCTCTACATTTCATTATAATCCCAATTATTCTTTCATTACAATACACAGAATCAATATTATTACTAAGTGATAGATAGATAGATAGATAGATAGATAGATAGATAGATAGATAGATAGATAGATAGATAGATAGATAGATAGATAAGATAGATAGATAGATAGATAGATAGATATAGATAGATAGATAGATAGAAGATAGAGAGAGAGAGAGAGAGAGAGAGAGAGAGAGAGAGAGAGAGAGAGAGATAGAGATAGAGATAGATAGATAGATAGATAGAGAGAGAGAGAGAATCAGAATCAGAATATTTATTTTTCCATTTTACAATGGTTCTTCACATTAGAGGCAGAGAGAGAGATAGAGAGATAGAGAGAGAGATAGAGAGAGATAGAGAGAGAGAGAGAGATAGATAGATAGAGATAGATAGATAGAATGTTAGACAGACAGACAGATAGATAAATAGACAGATGCATACAAATATATGCCGACATTTTATATTATACAATTTAATGAAAGCTTACAACTAAAATTAGAGGGAATCTTACTAACCCCGCATGTTCGTCTCACATTCGTCTGGAGGAGGAATACAACATCAAAACCCGCGAAAAAAGAATATCATGGCGTCACGAAAGATCTATACATATTGCTTCACCTCACCCGAATTTCTCCTTCTTAGCTATATATATACTAACTGAGATACACGGCCCAGTCATGCACATCTAGACAGACCTCATTCAGATAGTCAGACATTTAGATTTAGTTTGTCCCCTAGGATAACAAAATCGCATTCCCAGATTTCCTTCAAACTACAAAAAAAAAAAAAAACAAAAAAAATCTCTTCAAGCAAAATGTATATGTTTGTTGATAGAATTAAAATATCCCAGCCGAAGATCGATTTGTCTTTAATTAACAGGCTCGCTAAATCACCTAGAAAAATATCGACAGCTGAACAAAGTGAAGCGTCTTATTATCGCCAAAATAATGGGATGAAACGTCTTAAGATCTCCAAACTAATGGAGCGAAGTAGAGAAAGAAGCACCCAGAAGTCATATGACGACGACAACAACAAAAACAACATCAAGCGAGAGACGAGCGACAATAAGCCTTTCTTAGGTTCCCGACGGAGACAAATAGGAGTTAGAATAGGAGTTAACCCCTTTAGCACGATGACTCCTTACCTTTGAGTCTGGCTAAAATTAAATTATTTTATGCAGTTTAAGAGAGACTTGTATTTTTCAGAGGGTTTATTTGAGATCGAATTTACCTTTCTCAGTTTTAGAAGTAGATTGTGAGCTAAAGGAAAATCGTCCAGTTGTAACCAGATTATGATAATAATCACGAAAACGTCCTGATGCGGTTAAACTAAACTCAAATCACACACACACACACACTATCAACTTTTCTCTCTCTCTCTCTCTCTCTCTCTCTAGCTCTCTCTCACGCTCACTTTCACTCTCTTTCTTTCTCTCTCTCCTCTTGAGTGTAGTGCACTACAAAATCTCTTTCTTTCCACTTCCAGTATCTCGCCGGATTGGACCGCTAGCTCTTTGAGATACTAACTATTTTTTGTAACTCCTTATAACTCTCACTCTCTCTCACTCTCACTATCACTCTCTCTCTCTCTCATCATTAACATACACGAGGGGACCGATGCATTTTACCATTAATGAAAAAAGTGAACGGATCGGTAATGGAACTGTGAGTGTGTTCTCTCTCTCTCTCTCTCTCTCTCTCTCTCTCTCTCTCTCTCTCTCTCTCTCTCTCTCTCTCTCTCTCTCTCTCTCTCTCTCTCTCTCTCTCTCTCTCTCTCTCTCTCTGGGCCTTTTTGAGATCACTGGCCCATCTCAAGCATCTTCTGTTTTCTTTCTCCCATTCTTTCATATCGACACCATGTTCTCTTTCTCTCACTCACACTCACTCACTCTCACTCTCTCTCCCCAAGTTTTTTGTGTTCACTGACCCTCCTCATTTATTTTGCCCGGTTTTCCTGTTTGGCCTCTACTCTCTCTCTCTCTCTCAGTTTTGCTCTCTTTTGCTTTCGCTCGCTCTCTCTCTCTCTCTCTCTCTCTCTCTCAGAAACCCTTAATTTTTGCTGCTATATCCTTTTACTTTGCTTTGCTTTAAGTGTAGCTACTCCTACTTGAATTTAATGTTGGCCACCTAGCTGGGATCTTAAGATCTGTGTGGCTAGCGTGAGTATGTAAATATATGTACATTTTGTTCTCTCTCAATCTCGCTATCACTTTCTCTCACTTTCACTCACACACACTCACTCTATTTAACTCACTCTCTCACACACACACATTCACTCTCTCACTTTCTCTGGAATATTTGCAGCGAAGAGTAACTAAATTGATCTCTTCTCTAAGATATATACCATAAAATAAGAGACTAGGAGAACTCGATATATTTTCACTTAAGGAACGGAGGATAAGAGGACAACTGATTGAGTGTTTTAAGATTCTAAAATAATTCAGTAACATTAACCCCGATAAACAATTTAAGATAGCCAAAGATATTTTTACAAGAGGAAACAAGTTAAAAAATGTATAGGTAAGAAAGCAAACCTTGATACAACAAAATTCTTCCCTCACAGTATAATTAGTGAGTGGAATAAGCTCCCAAATAAAATAATAGATAATGTATCAATATATACATTTACAAAAAGTGTAGACTCATACCACAGATACATTGGGTTGGAGTAGGACCAATTATCTTTCTAATTTACATCAACGATATAGATGAGGGTCTCACCTGTTCAATCTCAAAATTTGCTGACGATACAAAAATTGCAAATAGCGTACTCTCAAAAGATCAAGTTGACGATATGCAACACAATCTAGATAAATTGTCACATTGGGCCCAAATTTGGCAAATGAGTTTCAATGCGGATAAATGTAAAGTACTACATATCGGATACCTAAATGAGAAAGCAAACTATTCGATGAATGGCACTCAGCTTAAGAATGTAAACAGAGAAACCGATCTGGGAGTAACAATATCGAGTAACCTAAAACCGAGTCAACAATGTTCAGAAGGCAAACAAAATAATTGGCTTTATAGGCAGGTCATTTGAGCATAAATCCAAAGATGTTATCCTAACCCTTTACAATTCCTTAGTCCGCCCTCTTCTGGAATACTGCGTTCAATGCTGGTGCCCTTATTACCAAAAAGACATAAACAAGCTAGAACGAGTTCAACGTAGAGTTACCAAAATGATACCTAGCTTAAAGAACAAACCATACGAAGAGCGAAGAGCGTCTTAGAGAATTAAATCTATTTCCTTTAACCCAGCGCAGATTAAGAGGTGACTTAATTCAAGTGTTCAAAATCATCAAAGGCATCGACAATATGAACTGTAGTAAGTACTTCACTATCGACCAATCTAATTACACGCGGGAAACGGTTGCAAAATTATTGGTAAATCTTTTAACTCACAAGAATCTAAGAATTTCTTCTTCAATCGAGTTGTCAACTTGTGGAATGGGCTTCCCCGAGACGTTATAGACTGCAGCACCGTTGATTCATTTAAATTCCGCCTAGACAAATATCTCGCATCAAACCCGCGACTGACTGCGTTTGTAAATGAATAACTTTATTTTATCCTCCCCTCAGTTACTAACCCATATGTCCCCTACTAACTTCCTAGTCCTGCCACGGACATTAGTTCCAGGGCAGTAGTTCCCTTTCCAATGTTCCCTTACCCTCTCTAAACCACTGTTTGGACACTTGATCCTCAGTGTTTTGGAGGACAAGCAACCTAGAAGGGTCACTAGACCTGTTGTTGCTTGATTTCCGTTGTACTCCTTTGTACTTTGTACTCCTTTGTAATAACCAACGATAGGACGATGTGGTAGTAACGAACACAGCTTCCAGTTGAAGACAGCTAAAGGAGGAAACAATAAACAAATGTATATATTACTACAGGTGAAGGTTTGCATGACATTTCCTTTCCAAGATCTGCAAGGTTATTCACTTCCAACTGTCTTCATGTACGGCAATTGCCGGAGGGAGCGGAGGGTGGGGAGAGAGAGCCTTCTTCTTTGCTATCCTTTCCTTCCACTTTCCCTTACTCACAGGTTAGCTATCTCTACTAGAATAATGTCCTGACCACGTCGCTGGGATCGTAAGGTCTGTGTGTTCAGTGTATCTATATAAGTCTATGTAAATTTATATCTCTCTCTCACTCTCTCTCCTTCAGGGCTCTTATGTTCAGTGAAGCATATCAAGCTTCTCATGCCATTCTTTACACACTCTCCCTTTCTTTCTTTCACCAGGCCTCCAAGCTCTCTCTCTCTCTATCTATCTGTCGCTCTCTCTCACTCACTCTCTCTCCCTTCCTTTCTTTCTTTCACCAAGGCTTCAAGCTCTCTCTTTCATTCTGTGTTCGGGTCTTCTTGTCTCTCTCTCTCTCTCTCTCTCTCTCTCTCTCTCTCTCTCTCTCTCTCTCTCTCTCTCTCTCACCAAGGCCTTCAAGCCATCACCGTCTGCTACAATCTAACAAATTTGCATTCTTCTCAATTTTTTGTTTTCTCACGGATGTCTTTGTCGTTTTGGCTCACTTTTGAGTGGGTTTGCATTTTTGTTTCTCTCCTTAAGGGAGATTTTTTAGTTACTTGTGTATTTATGTATATTTTTGTTTTTAGTTTCCTTCCGAGACTTCCATCAAGCATAAGACTAATAGCCCCAAAACCCCCGTTCGAGATAAGTTCTCACATTTTTCGGTCGAGAAATGGTCCGGCCAAAGACCGGATTTAATTACAGGCTCGCAGATAGAATCGACACTTAAATGGCACGGAAGGTAAAATTGATCTTAGCCGTTTGTGCGTCCCTTTTCCTGTACTACTTTTCCTACTTCGGGGTCGGGAGGCTAGGAATCATCATCCCCTTGTAAAATTCACCTACACGACGTTACAGACAAAGGAGTGAAAAACGCAAAAGTGGTCCCGGATCCTAAGAATTGGAACATTAAATGTTGTTTCTGTTCAGGCTCTGTCTCGAGTTGGCCACCCCCAGCTATGGGGTAAGTGCCTGAATATATACATACATACATACATACATACATACATACATACATACATACATCCATACATACATACAATCTTGCTGCCGGACCTGTGACCGTAAAAACAAAGGAATAGTATTAAAGAGAAGTTTGTGTTTTTCCTGTACCCCTTTCTCCTTCATGTTTAACATGATTAGTTTTGAGATTTTAAGACGTTTGTGAAGGATAAGAATGGGCAAGTGCTAGCCGAGAAGCAAGACAGAGTCGAAAGATGGATAGAGTACTTCAATGAATTGCTAAATGTAAGGAATGAAGCGCCAGCAAACATAGTTGGATGGGGTATGGGAGAGAGAAGAAGAGAAGTAGTGGAGGAGGAGGAGGTGGGGATCAGGAGGTCAGAAGTGTGTGAAGCCATGAAAAGAGTGAAGCTGGGGAAAGCACCAGGAATAGATGGAGTGTGTGGGGAAATGCTGAGGTATGGTGGTAAGATAGTGGTCGAGAATGGGTATTGAAAATGTCCAAACTAGCATGGGAGAAGACGAGTGCACCTGATGACTGGAAGACAGGCATAGTATTTCCACTATATAAGGGTTAAGGGGAAAGAGGAGTGTGTGGTAACCACCGAGGAATATGTCTTCTAAGCGTAGTAGGGAAGGTGTACAGTAGGGTAGTGATAGAGAGAGTGAGAGCGAGAATGGAGAAATGGATAGGTGACGAGCAGGGCGGTTTTAGGAAGGGAAGAGGATGTATAGATCAGATTTTTACCTTGAAATGTGTTGTGGAGAAATATCTGGAGAAGAAACAAAAGGTGTATGTTGCCTTTATGGACTTGGAGAAGGCCTATGGCAGAGTGGATAGAGAAGGTATGTGGAAAGTACTCAGAATATACGGAGTATATGGCAAGTTGCTGAAAGCAGTGAAGAGCATGTATGAGGGTGAAAAGGCAGCATTATGTGTGGAGAATGAGCAGAGCGAGTTCTTTGATCTGAATGTTGGGTTGAAACAGGGGTGTGTGATGTCCCCGTGGTTCTTTACTGTATATATGGATGGAGTCATGAAAGAAATACAAGGAAGAGCAGTGATTATTGGTGTATCGCTGATAAGGGAGGGAAATGAGTGGAAGCTACCTGTACTGCTGTTTGCTGATGATATAGTTCTGATGAGCGATAATGAATGGGAGTTGCAGGGTCTGGTAAATATGTTTGGAACAGTGTGCGAAAAATGGAATCTGAAGGTAAATACGGGGAAGAGCCAGGTTATGGTCTTTGAAACGGGTGAAGCCACAGAGTGTGAGGTGAAGTTGAACGGTCAGGCTATGGAGATTGTCAGCTCATTTAAGTATCTGGGCAGTGTGTTGAGTAAGGATGGGACTATGGATGAAGAAGTGCATGAGAGGGTGCAACAGGGGAAGAGGGTTGTAGGAACGCTGAAAGCAGTAACAAGAAATAGGGTGGTCAGTATGGAAGTGACGAAGTCCTTGCATGACAGTGTAGTAATCCCGACACTGACTTACGGAAGCGAAGCATGGACGTTGGTGGAGAAACTCAGACCAAGAGTGAGAGGGGTGGAAATGATTTACTTGAGAAGTGCGTGCAGAGTTACATGGAGGGATAGACAGACGAATGAGGAAGTAAGAAGGTGTGGTGTGGAGGTAGATGTGCTGGAAAGTGTGAAAAGGAACACCTTGAGATGGTTCAGCCATATGGAACGTATGGGAAGCGAGAGAATAACTAAGACGGTGTACGAGAGTAAGGTGGAAGGACAGAGAGGGAGAGGTAAACCGAAAGAGAGGTGGAAGGATGGAGTGAAGAAGTACATGGATGAAGGCGGTGCTGGTTGGGAGGAGGAGCCTCGACTGACTGGGGGGGATCACGGCGTCAGGCAATAGATAGATAGATAGATAGATAGACTAATTTGTTTGGCTATTTTAGGACCTTTTGTATGTATATGATAAATAAGTGCACCAGTACTTACATGTGCATCAGTATCTACAGTATATGTAAAACCTCTTTATAATAAATATGTAGCATAGCATTTATAGGCACTCACTTAAAAGAATTGTATCATATGGGCCCATATTGCAGTTTAGAGTGTTGTACATTATTCCCGCTAGGGGCTTTGTTTACAAGCCGATAGTGAGGCGCCTCCACCCTATCGTGTAACCAACTCTCTCCCATATTTAAAACCTACTTCAAGATTTACTAGTGTTTAACTTAACCCACCATTTAGATAAGTACACTGTGTACCTGCATAGCAGTCAGGACCACCCCTCTACACCTTTCGCCACATTTGTTGCCAATATCAAGACCTTTTGGACGATTTTAGGTGACGATAAAATCTTTGTGAGCGATAGTGAGCCTGAAATTTTGGAGCAATCGACCTTCGGCCGGAACATTTGTCTACCGAAAAATGTAAAACTTTATCTCGAAACGGGGTCTTGAGGGTGTTTCTTAAAGCTTGATACAGATCTAGAGAGCAAACTTAAAACAAACGTACACACGTTTTAAAGTTTTTGAAACTCTTCCAAATTTCTTTAGCATTTCTCTTCTCATAATCTGCTCTCAGATCGCCAGTATGGCTTCCTTAAGGGTCGCTCTACTGGTGATCTTCTTTCATATCTTACTAGCTCTTGGTCATCCTGCTTTCGGGACTTCGGTGAGACTTTTTCTATTGCACTAGACATATCGAAAGCCTTCGATAGAGTCTGGCACAAATCTTTAATTTCTAAACTACCCTCCTTCGGTTTCTATGCCTCCATCTGTGCCTTTGTTTCTAATTTCCTTTTCGGCCGTTCCAAAGCCGCGGTTGTGGACAGCCATTGTTCACTTCCTCACCCTATAAACTCCGGTGTTCCTCAGGGCTCTGTCCTATCTCCTATTCTCTTTCTAATTTTTATAAATGATCTCTTCAACTGTACCTCAATTCCCATCCATTCATACGCAAACGACTCAACCTTACACTACTTCATTAGTTTTTCAGAACGCCCCAGCCAGCAATCCCTCAACGACAAACGTAATGAAGCCATAGAACTCATAAATTCTGATCTAAATACTATCTCTAATTGGGGCAGACAAAACCTTGTTACCTTTAATGCTTGCAAAACCCAATTTCTCCATCTATCTACCCGTAAGGAACTCCCAGCAGACTATCCCTTATTCTTCAACAATACAAAAATCAATCCTTCATCTTTTCTCAATATTCTTGGTGTCTTTTTTTCTTCTGCTCTCAGTTGGAAGGACCATATTACCAGTCTTGCTAAGGCAGCCTCCCAGAAGCTGGGTGTGCTCAACCGCCTTAGGGGGTTCTTTTCCCCTGCACAGCTTCTTGCTCTGTAAAGGGGCATAGTGCGTCCTTGTATTGAGTATTGTTCACATGTGTGGGGAGGTTCCTCTCACACCGCTCTCCTAGACAAAGTTGAAAGGAAGGCCTTTCGTATCATTAACTCCCGTCCACTCACCAACTCTCTGCAATCTCTCTCTCTCCGCCGCAATATTGCATCTCTCTCGCTATTCTATCGCTACTATAATAATCAGCGTTCCTCCGAGCTTTCCCAGTGTATACCACCTCCTTTACATAGGGCATGTGGTACCCGTCTTGCAACTCAATCCCACCCCTACTCTGTGCAACTCTCCAACCCAAGAGTGAAACGTTACTCTCAAACTTTCTTCTACTCAACAGCTGAGCTCTGGAACTCTCTCCCAGAATCAGTCTTTCCCTCTTCCTATGACTTAAATTGCTTCAAACTCCGTGTGTCCAGGCATTTTGGCTCGAACGTCCCTTGATTTTGGCCCTGTCACTCTTTCAACTATGGGGGAGGCACTCGCTATATGCAGTTCTGCCTTTTGCCTCCCTCAATCACATAAAAAAAAAAAAAAAAAAAAAAAAAAAAAAAAAAAAAAAAAAAACACACACACACACACACACACACACACACACACACACACACACACACACACACACACACACACACACACACACACACACACACACACACACACACACACACACACACACACACACACACACACACACACACACACACACACACACACACACACACACACACACACACACACACACGAATATAGCTTAACAGTGAATATAAGTCATTTACATTCGCTGTCAGAAGTGTTTTGGGCGGTATACTTTGTTTGTCTCCTTCTTTTATATCTTGTATTCCTCTTTTTTCCAGATATCGCCACCCCTTCAATCTTATACATTTGCATTTTCCTTGGGGGCTATTTAATCCTTTCTTTCTTCGCTCGCTCACAAATCTGCTAGGCATTTTCTTTTACTTCTATTCCGATTTTTAGATATGTACGGGATTTTAATTTACTGTCTTTGATTTAGAAAGTCTTGGTGTATATTTTACATTCTCTCTCTCTCTCTCCCCACTCTCTCCCCACTCTCTCTCTCTCTCTCTCTCTCACTGTCACTTTCTCTCTCACACACATACTACGGCCACTATTAAGACAATGGCCACTATAAAGCCTTAACTACCTAGTCCAGATTCACTTACCGTCACCTAGTCTTTCTCTCTCTCTCTATCTCTCTCTCTCTCTCTCTCTCTCTCTCTCTCTCTCTCTTTCTCTCTTTCTCACTCTCATTATACAATGACGTATTTTGTTCACTATATTCTGGCTAAAACTAGACGATTTTATTCAGCTTTTAAAGGCCCTCAAAGAATCAAATCGCCTTTCTTTGCCTTCTCCCTTCCCTCCAAGCCATCACCTCTTGCTGCACTCTCACACATTTGCATATTTTTCATGGAATATTTGTTTTCTTTACGTCTACTAATAAAGCTTCTTGATTCTAACAAATCTTCCCAAGCTAAACATAATCGTGTGCTATTAACCATAATAATAGTAAGAAAGGCGTCCTCCATTACGGAAAGGGTTAACACTTTGAATATCACAGACCCTCTTGAAGCTAACCAAAATCGTCCAATAATTGTGGAGGTAGATGTGTGTGAATTTGTATTTTGTTTTTGTGTGTTCATTGTTTTGTGTTGTCCCTATTCTGGCTCTGATTTGAGTCCCCCCAAAAAAAAAACAAAAAAAAACAAAAACAAAAAAAAAATAGTAAAAGTGGGGATTAGGCCTGAGTTTATAGACTCGAATTGAATGGTACTTTTAAAAGTGACTGTTCTTTGTCTCTCTCACTATTTTATACACTCGGCAATTAGACCTGTATTGAACTATATTACATCTTATGATATATCAATGTATGGACTGTAAGGTATTTGAGATATTAACTATTTACTGTAATTCTTTGTAACACACACACAATTACCTCCCAAGGCTCCCATCCTCCCCCAACCCCACTCACTCTCGCTCTCGCTCGCTCTCTCTCTCTCTCTCACTCACTCACACACACACACACACACACACACACACACCCTTCCTTTCATCCTTCTCTCTCTCTCTCTCTCCCTGCCTTCCCCCCACTCTCTCTCTCTCTTACACGCACACACACCGATGAAGTTCCTCCAAGACACACGCACACACTTCATCCATCCATCCTTCTCTCCCTCTCACACTCTCTCTCTCTCCCTCCCTCCCCCCCCCCTCTCTCTCTCTCTCTCCCTCTCTCTCTCTCTTTCTCCCTCCCTCCCGTCTCCCACCCCTCTCTCTCTCTCTCTCTCTCTCTCTCTCTCTCTCTCTCTCTCTCTCTCTCTCTCTCTCTCACACACACACCGCCTCCATTACCTTCACTGGATCGTCCGAACGTTCCGACATGATTGGAGGAATGGCTCACAGTCCCCGTCCCCAAAATCTAGGTGGGAATTCCTGGGAATCGCTTCAGAAATACATATACAGTGTATTGGTGAATTGGGTACTGGGGAACGGGAATTTGGTTTTGGGAAAGACACATTTTGGACATGTTATGGGTATTTTCATTGTTTTGTTTATTTTGGGATTGATTTTGGTAGGTTTCTTAAATATTTGGGTCAGCAGAGGTGGATTATAATAGTTTTCTTCTTCCTTTGTGTATTACTATTAATATTAATGTATTTATTATTTTTTAGAGAGAGGGAGATTTTCTTTACCCTAGTTACCAAAATCTAGGTGGGAACTCTTAGTAAGCGCTTCAGAAATACATACAGTACTGTATATAGTGTATTGATGAATTGGGTACTGGGGAACGGACATTTGGTTTTGTTAAGGAAGAAACAGTACGGATGTTTTATTGGTTTTATAGTTATTAGTTTGTATAATTTGTGATCGATTTTCTTGTGTTTCTTATGTAATTGGATCAGCAGATGTTGATTATACTAGTTTTTCTTCTTCCTTTACTTTTTGTATATATTGTTACTATTATTTACATATTTATTTATTTTGAGAGGGAGGGAGAGATTCTTTACCCTAGTCGTCAAAATCTAGTTGGGAATTCTTGGGGACCGCTTCAGATATACATATATATTGTATTGGTGAATTGGGTACTGGTCAACGGGAATTTGGTTTAGGGAAAGAAGAAATATTGTGTATAATTATATAATTGTTGTTTTTTAATTTTGAGATCGATTTTCTTATATTTCGTATACTGTATATATATTCTTTCTATGTGTATTTAGGAGACAAAAGGTAGGCTGTCTGTGACTAGTGTCTCCTCCAAAAAGCCAAACGTGTGACAGAGAATCAAATTCAAGGGACGTTGGGGTCAAAGTGCCTGGACACACGAAGTTGAAAGCAGTCTAAGTCATAGGACGAAGGAAAGATTGATTGAGGGAGTAGAGGTGGATTATACTAATTGTTTTCACATATTATTATTACTATTATTATCATTTGTATTATTATCATTATTATTATTTTATTATTATTATTAATATTTATTTATATATATATATATTTTGAGTAAGAGGGATACATTTCTTACCCTAGTCGCCAAAATCTAGGTACATTCCTGGGAACCTGAACCTCTCTCTCTATCTATTTATCTTTTTCACAAACACACACACACACGCGCCCATTTTCGTCGAATTTATAGTAGAATATGAAAACAACATATTTTCTTACAGTTAATCATTATGATCCAATATTATGAAACTAACGCCTGAAAATACTACGAATTTCTTTTCCGAAACTTATGATAGACAAGACACCGAGAATGTTTTGAAATCATACACTCACTCACACTCTCTCTCTCTCTCTCCCTCTCTCTCCCTCCTCTCTCTCTCTCTCTCTCTCTCTCTCTCTCTCTCTCTCTCTCTCTCCCCCCGAGTGGTCCGAGGATGCGCCAACGATTGAATTTCCGCCGAATCAATTTACATTCGGAAAAGACGCGAAATCTCTGCTGAAAAATACCGACTCAACCCTTCCAGCCAACGACATCTGCCAGAGACATTGGAGTGTTTTTTTTTTTTTTTTTTTTTTTTTTTTCAAGCATAAGTTTTAGGCTAATCACATACAGCTGATTAAGAGGAGATGGTTCGTTATTCTGGACCCTTTTCTACTTCTGTTTAACCCCATTAGTGTTGACATTTTAAGAAGTGCCGCCCATTAGTTTGGCGATTTTAACACCTTTAGCTCCATTTCATTGTCAAATTTAAGACCTATCATGCCATTTAGATGTTTTTTTTCTTCTGGCGAGCGATAATTATAAGCCTGTAATTATAAGAGGAATAGGCCTTCGGCTGTTAAATTGTTCTACCGAAAAATTTAAACATTTATCTTGAGGGGGGGGGGGGGGTCAAGGAGGGGTTTGAGGGAGGTCTAGCGAGGAAACTAACAAATTTATGATTAAATTAATTAATAGACAAACACAATAAATAAACAGCCACTAGTAGTAGGGTCATTTGCTTGGAATCCGTGACTATTTTGTTCCTACCTTTTTCTCTCGATGGATTTGACAACCTGAACCATTTTAAAGGAAAATTAGCTCGTATGCCCCTCTGAAAAATGACGAGCTAGAGCCCAATATTCAAAATGGCCGCCAACGCCATCTTGAAAAACATGAAATGTAATATCTCTGGCATCAGATGAGCTACAAGGACGAATGAGGTGTCCTTTTTCACTAATTCTGGCATTACAAATCCACTGGAATGGTTACTGTATTGTATTGTATTGTATATTGTATTGTATATTGTATTGTTATTGTATTGTTATTGTATTGTATTATACTAATTGTACATACTAATCTGCCACTTCACTGTCACTACATGATTCACTGTATGAGCCACTATCAGAATCACTGTCCTCACTTTCGCTGCTATCATCACTGTTGTTCTCTGCCTGCGGATTTGTAGGTAGTAGGTAGTATCCTGTACAGCATGTTCATCCTTCTTCATTTTACTCGACGAGCATTCAGCATGCTTCCCTTTTCCTTGTTTCTTGCGATTAGCATGGCGATGGACCTTTGTTCTCACCCGATTGATGTTATTCACATTCCGAGTGTTTGAAAGGAGCTGCTTTTCATTGTTCAGAATGACCAACCAACCAGACTTCAGCTTAGAGCCCTTATTCATTGTTGACTATCCATATGTCGAGGGCGACAGACGAATATGGTTTTCCTGTCATTGACTGTGCAAACATACCACTCTCCATGAATGCAGCCTGATCGACAGGAAGGGTATCAAGCACTGCGGTGAAATTGGGGAGATGCGGACCATACTTGTTATTATCATAGATTTGCATTAAAGGAAGCATGAGCTTGAGTGAGGACTTGAACTCAGTCCAGTTGCTTGTTCTGATTGCATGGATATTTTGAGTTAGAACCTCAACCATTTCCATGAATGACATCCAGTATTCTGCTTGTGGGGCACCCTCAAAGTCCTTGAAGAGAGCATCAACGAGGTCCTTCAGCTCAGCATTTCTCTCTAGCTCTGCATGTTCATCTGCAAGTTCCTGTGCATCAATCGGATGTCGAAGCTTGGCAAGGGATGCCTTTACTTCTTCAGATAGAGGGGAATCTTCCAAACGTTTGTCTATGACATGGTGGATCAGAGTGTCGTAGAATAGTCGCAAGCAGCGAACCCCACGCTAAACATGTTTTCCACGAAAGGCCTGATCAACAGACCCGTCTGCTATAACACCAGCTGCCACCAACACATCTGAGATGCCAGATCCCTTAAACCTCTTGTATATAGTGTAGATGAATGACATTTGGATGTGGAAGGGTGCCATGAGTGGTAAGATTTTGCTGAACAGCTCAGCATTCTCACTTTTCAACTCTAGCATGAGCACGTAGACAGGATGATCACCAACAATTATTGCAAAAGGCATCTTTTTTTCTTCGATTGATTTTGCAAGCTTACACATCACATCATTGAGAATTGTCTTACTGGTTGGGTTGGGATAGGTCATGTGGTATATTGCTCGACTCTTCTCATCTGCATTTGACATGCTGGCGTGAAACCCTGAAAACCCAGGCACAGTCTGTTCTTCTGGCTTAGGTCTCGTTCGGTCATCTTGCGCCCTGGCCAATGCATGGATCACACCACAAATTCTTTGCACCGAGTGTCAGGAGGACGAGTACTTTGATCAGCTGGTGGCTTCCTGAGAGGTGGTTCCCCACGCTTCGCTGTCTTGTATGGGTTGACTTTTTGTATTTCACTTCAGAGCTCTTTGAGAGTTGTCGAGAGGTTTTATGCAAAGTTGGCACCGGGAACTGGTCTATCCTCGTGATTCTCGGAAGGAAGTTCTGTATCAAATGATTCTGGCTGCACAAACATGACATTAGTGCGGTGTGACTGGCCAGCACCGGTCAGTGTGTCGCTCTTGAAGTCATCGTTGTCGACTATAGCGATAGCAGGCTTACCCTCAGCTAGTTCGAAGGGGCAATCAGATGAGCACTTGAGGTCATTGACCACCCAAAAATCTCGCAGCATAAGTACGTCATTGTAACTGATGCCCAGTCCATCTTTGTGCATTATGTCGACTATCTCCCTACTCTTGGTCAGTCCATGTAGCAAGACAGAGAGATTTATCTCAAATGCAGTGCGTTTTCCAGTGATGTAGCTTGTGAGGATAGATGCAATCGATTGGACGGATGGACTGTCATCAATTGCAGACTTATTTGGGTGTTTCAGCCATGTGAGCAGCTTCAGCAGGAGCTCACTGAGGTCTTCTCTCTCCAACTCGTGTATATATGGGAGCCAGGAAATAGTATTTGTCCTGATGACTTGCTCTTTGAGTCGTGCCGCAACATTCATCACCAACTGATCATTGCTGACACCCAATGAAGATATTGCCGCCTCGATGTATGTACTATCATACAAAAAAGTATCCTTACTAAAATGACACGCACCATTTAGACTCAATGGACGAAGTAATATGGAAAATATTCTTTGAGCGTTGGATGGGTTGGTAGCCCAGGGTATCGGTAATCCACGACTTGAGGGCTCGAATCACAATATGATAAGGAACAGATGTTTTGTGACATTCTAGACAGCCAGGCTTGCCAACTATACCGAAACTGCTCGAATCGTACCCACTTTATGAAACTCAGCGTTCACGAGAGTAAGGATACATTTTTGTACATTTTTGCTGCTGTTGTATCATATACCAGTTCACTCACATTCTTTTGAATGCGTTCATGAAATCCGATGTCTTCCCCAAATTCATTGACGAAAATTTCCTTTAAGTAGCTGGATTTTACTACTGAGTTATGTCCGTGATTTGAGATAATGCGCTTATAGTCCTGCAGCAGGCCTTGCAGTGTGCGAATTTCATGGTCTTTGAAGGTGACTTGACGAATCTGATGAAAGAAGAGAGCTTGGGCCTCTCAGAGGTTTACACGCTGCAGATGTTGAGTGCTTTCATCTGAAAGGGGCTTGTGGTCGCTTACATATTTGCGCCAGCACACACGATGGTAGCGGATTTCCAACCCAAATGCTGTTTGACTATCTGGGATGGATGCAATCAGAGTGTCAAGACTCAATCTCATGACCTCATCTTCCAGACGGACAGTATGTAACTTGAATTTAGTCCAGGCATCTACTGTTGATAGGAGTAAAATCTGCTTGTCACGATCACTACTCTTGTATGCCCCTTTCATGCACCACACACATAGAGTCTTATCGTGAAGGACACCCATACTGGAGCGGAGCCTTTTAGGTGCACTGGCCTCTGGGGAAGGGTCTTGTTGATCTGATGCTTCATCTCTTTCAAGACGTTCCTCGGATTTGTGTTTGCGTTTTTCGGCTTGAGAGAGCTTGCGCTTGCTGGATGATGATGCGTAACAAGTGCTATGCATGTGGTGACCCTTTGGTCCCTTCTCCCAATCCACATTTTCATGTATATGTTGAAACTCATCAAGTTCTTTCCATTATAAAGACTTTTCCCGGATGGATTCCCACTTCTCAGGTGTAATGTTTTCCAAACGATCATCGGCGGTACATCGCTTACCACAGAGTAAAATGCACTCGTATTAATTTAATGTCTTGTCTGGTAACTCTTCACTCTCTCTTCTATTATCCATTATTTCAGTCACTTCACAAGTCGGCGATTTTCATCAGATGGGCATGCGATCCATCTGACACAGTAAAAAAGTAAAATTAGATACACACCGCAGGCAGAGAACAACAGTGATGATAGTAGCGAAAGTGTGGACAGTGATTCTGATAGTGGCTCATACAGTGAATCATGTAGTGACAGTGAAGTGGCAGATTAGTATGTACAATTAGTATAATACAATACAATAACAATACAATATACAATACAATACAATACAATAACCATTCCAGTGGATTTGTAATGCCAGAATTAGTGAAAAAGGACACCTCATTCGTCCTTGTAGCTCATCTGATGCCAGAGATATTACATTTCATGTTTTTCAAGATGGCGTTGGCGGCCATTTTGAATATTGGGCTCTAGCAGAGTTAGCCGTCATTTTTCAGAGGGGCATTGGAGCTAATTTTCCTTTAAAATGGTTCAGGTTGTCAAATCCATCGAGAGAAAAAGTTAGGAACAAAATGGTCACGGATTCCCAGCAAATGACCCTACTATAGACCCTTAACAGGAATAGTAACGCAACAAGTAAAAAGTTCCATTAGTATTACTATTCTTCAAACGTTTCGACACCCTGGACAAGCGAAGTGATAAAAAGTGCCACCTTTATCTCTATTCTTCAAACGTTTCGATACCCTGAACAAGCGAAGTAATAAATAGCGCCACCAATATATCTATTCTTCAAACGTTTCGACACCCTGGACAAGCAAAGTAATAAATGCGCCATCTATATTTTTATTCTTCAAACGTTTCGACATCAGGGTGTCGAAACGTTTGAAGAATAGAAATAAAGATGGAGCTCTTTACTACTTCGCTTAATACAGTATATAATTCCCCTTGACAGTGAGGTTCCCCACGACCACCCCTGTATCCGGCAACTAACTATACTCTGTTTCATTTCCTCTGACGGCAAATTGAATCCCTTAGCAGTTAATTTCTCGATACTTAATGGACATATATGAAACCACTATGTCTCTGCATCATATTAAGACCAAGTTTGTATAATTAACACCATATTTCACTACCAAATCTTCCAAATAACTGAGAAATCTTGATGGAAACTTTGCAATTTACCGCCAGTTAAAGAGAAACTGGGTATAAATATTAAGGGGGGGGGGGGAGGGGTCACCGGCTCTTTTTATTTGTCTCTCCTACTGTTTTAAGACGTTTACCCCCATCCAGGTGTCAATATTTTCCTGGCTAGCGGTAGCGAGCCAGCATACATATTTTGTTGTTTTGACAGTAAGCTAAATTTGTAAATTTTTCGATAGAAAAATGTCTCTGGCGAAGCCGGATTTATCCATACAATGCTGGCTCGCTTTAGCTACCATATATCCTTCCTAAACTTCATTAAATCGTCTAAATGTAGCTAAAATCAAATAAGAAACACGTCACCTGTACTATAAGGGTTAAGTATCGAGAAGTATGGTACTACAGGATTTAATTGGCCGACATCTGATGTAAAACCAACTAGGCTATACATATTGCGTCTTTTGTTCAATTGATTGAAAACTGGGCTTTTTTACAACAAGGTCATATATCTAATGTGAAGCCATTGATTTCGGGGGCTGATGAGTGATTGGTGCGTCTGAATGCTTGTGATTGGTGCGTCTGAATGAGTGATTGGTGCGTCTGAATGAGTGATTGGTGCGTCTGAATGAGTAATTGGTGCGTCTGAATGCTTGTGTGCTTGTTTTGTGTGGGCAAACTGTTACCGGTATATGTGTTCTTCTCCTGTCACCTATTTTTCCTTTCTCGTGTCTCTTGCTGATCCTCCCTACCCCTTGTGGGAATAAGGGCTGGCTACTGACTGACTGAGGTCATATGGCGCCAGACAAGCTAAATTATATACGAAACAAAAAACTAAACACTCAAAATGTCACGAATATAACTAGACATCAATGTAAAAGCAATGAAATAATACAAAAGTGAATTAGGGTCTATGTCTGTTTGACCTTGAAAGTATTAAAAATATCTTAAACAGTTATAAATAGGCTACTCACCTTAACTCGGTAATTGTCCATTATCGTTCCGTTTCCAGTGTGTGGCAGCTCGGGAAAGACAGGGGTTCGACTCCACAGACGCCTACCTGAACATGAATATTTGATTAGGATGACAATTAGGAGAGAGAGAGAGAGAGAGAGAGAGAGAGAGAGAGAGAGAGAGAGAGAGAGAGAGAGAGAGAGAGAGAGAGAGAGAGAGAGAGAGAGAGAGAGAGAGAGAGAGAGAGAGAGAGAGAGAGAGAGAGAGAGAGAGAGAGAGAGAGCACTAGAGAGAGAGAGAGAGAGAGAGCATTAGAGAAAAGGAAAACGTTCACACACAAACACGGTAAATCCCCCCCGTAACAAAAAAAAAAATATATGGTGTGTGTATGTACAGGCTCTGATGAATAGCCCTCTCCGTTTCCTGTACACACACATATAGATCTACACACACATACATACACACATTATTACATTCTCATACATACACACACACCGACACACACACACACATTATTACGTTTTCATACATACAAACACACACATTATCACACACACACATACATTGTTACATTCATACACACACATACACACACACACACACACACACACGCACACACACACACACACAACACTGTATATATCACGTAACCCTTCCCAGTCCCAACCAGTACAAGACAACAACTATCTCTTGGTGTTGTTCCCTGTCAGACTAGAATTCCTAAATGGGGTTGTTGTTATTGTTGTTGTTCCCCAGGTTGTCTGACCGAACAGCCCCAAGGTCCCGAGCAAGGCCAAGGCAAAAACCAAGCAACCTCACAGAATCCTCCCACCTTTACCACTAAGAAAACCCAGGTGTAGTGCTAGTTTTTTATCTATATCTTAATTCATTTATGTATTTTTAAATTTCCTCGCTAGACTTCCATCAAGCTTAAAAAAACACCGCCTAGACCTCCTTTCAAGAAATATTTGTACATTTGTCGATGGAAAAATGTCCCGGCCAAAGACCGGTTTCTTCTAAAATTATAGGTTCGCTATCGCTCGCCAGGAAAAAATCGACACCTAAATGGCACGAAAGGTCTTAATATTCACAGAGAAATAAGGCGAAAGGTCTCAAAATCGCCAAACTAACTGAACGAACGTGTTAAAATCTCAGAACTAACCTGGTAATCATGAAGGAGAAAGGGGTCCATAAAAAGCGATTACCTCTCCCTTAATATTGGTGATACAATTGGTCTTTGTTCATTGTTGCTATTGTTCATACAGGAAGGAGGTCCACAAACACCACCCACGGATCAAACATTATACACAAACACTACACATATGTACAAGGACACTATAATGTTTAACCCCTTCGGTACCGGCCAAGTCTTTTGGTTTTATTCTGGCTACTACTATTCGATTTCATTAACTTAAGGGGAGGTTTTAGTTTGTTTCCTACTCCTCCAGCAATCTTAAAATTTCACCTCCTTGACCCCCTTTCAAGACAAATTTGTAAATTTTTCGGTAGAAAAATGTCCCGGCCAATGGCCGGTTACTCTTAAAATACAGGCTCGCTATCGCTCGCCAGGATAAAATCGACACCTAAATGGCACGAAAGGTCTTAAAATTGACAGAATGGGTCGGAAATTCCTAAAATCACTAAACTAATGGGGCAAGCGTCTTAAAATCTCAAAAGCAATAGGGCTAGACATGAGGGAGAAAGGGGTCAAGAAAAAAGTCCTTCAAATGGAAATCTCCCCTTAAGGTATGATCTCTAGTAATTATAAGGGCTCGAACTATCTCAATCAACCTTTTTTACTACGACACAGCCTTCCTAAGCTGCCAACAAATCGTGTAAATATAGCTAGAATAAAATATAACAGACCTTGTCGGTACAGAAGGGGTTAAGCTACAGAGAACCTAAACAAAGGTAAATACAAGCTAAGATCAGATTATAAGTTAATATAGTATAAGTTAATATAGTATAAGTTAATATAGTATAAGTTAATATAGTATAAGTTAATAGTTAGATAGATGTATTTCCAAGTTCAAAATAAAGGGTAGCCTAATCATTAAAAAACGACGCATCGATATTTTCACATTGATCAATTTTAGCAAAACACATATATCTAAATAATGTTAAAAAGTGTAGATTATTGAGAAATGGCGAAAACTCCAATAAATACAGTACCGTATTGAATAAAATGTTATGTAGAATTTAATACTTTTATCAAAATACTAGGTCAAATCTGGAAGAAGAAGTACATCTTTGCGTATTTATGGAAGGCTTTTTATTCCTTAGAAACTTCTCTAATACACTCAACCGAAAAGTTAAGGAAACGTTAATGGCATGAGAAGGCTCTCTCTCTCTATCTATCTCTCTCTCACTCTCTCACTCACTCACTCACTCTCTCTCTCTCAGTAGCTATTCCAATTATTTCCACAATTTATTAAGGCAAAAAAGCTAAGCTTCCATAATTGATGTGTAGGAAGAGACGCAGACAGATAGACAGACAGATAGATATATTGAGACAGAAAAAAATAGTAGATATATCCCACTTGGTTGATAAAGTACATCATTGGATAAAGTATATCGAATGATTAGACAGAATAGACAGAAAGATACATAGATCATTATATAAATAGACAGATATAACGATAGACAGACACAATAATTATATTTATCTATGGATATGTAATATATAATTATATAGCTATATATACCGTCTATAGGCTATACTGGTAGTACACAGTCATTTGTTTAATAATGGTATATGTTAAAAAAGAGGACAATAGATAAGTTGAGCCATACATAATGAGCAAGGGAAAGTCGAATGTAAACACACACACACACACATGCCTGTTGTGATGGTGGTTCCTGTGGTTTAAGTTGATGGCTGTGTGTGTGTGTGTGTGTGTGTGTGTGTGTGTGTTACCCCAACGTATTATCAACGTTAATTCCTGAGTAGAGGGGTGGAAATTCTATATAATACAACCCAGGTTGGTAATGATCCCCCCCCCCCCTCCCCACACACACACACACACACACCACTCCTCCCACACACACACACATATAGAAACAAATAATATACCGTACTCTCCGTGATCCCAGTAATTATATCTCGGATCACATATTATATTATCTCTAATCTTTTAATTTGGGGGAACGAAATTTGGCATGTTAGGATATCAGAAATCTATTTTAATTGTTTTGTGTCCGGTTCAATTATCTCTATATATTTACAACGAATGCAATGTAATGAAAGGGAGAAAGAAAGGCAGGGAGGGAAAGGGATATATATATATATATATATATATATATATATATATATATATATATATATATATATATACCGGTATATATACAGTATGTATATATATATATATATATATATATATATATATATATATATATATATATATATATATAGAGAGAGAGAGAGAGAGAGAGAGAGCAAACGAGAGTGTGAGAGATTGAGGTGGGGAAGGTGTATGAAGAGGAAGATTGTGAAGCGGTTCTGCTAGTGGATGCAACAAATGCTTTTAACACCATTAATAGGGAGGCAGCTATTCACAATATCAAGATCAAATGCTCGAGCATCGCAAAATACATAGAAAACACTTATAAGGAGCCAGCCAACCTGTATATAGTGGGAAGCGCAAAGAAGGAAGAAATGAAAATTCTCAAATCAAATGAAGGAACAACGCAAGGAGATCCTGTGGCAATGGCAATGTATGCTCTGGCACTATCTATTCTGCAGCAGAAAATAAAACATGAGGAAACCCGAGTGAAACAATTGGCGTATGCTGATGACCTCACAGGTGCAGGAAGAATAAGGTATCTCAAAGAATGGTGGCGGAGAGTACAATCGGTTGGCTCAGTCATTGGGTACCATCCTAATGCTAGTAAATCTGTACTAATAGTGAAAGAAGACTAGTATGAAGAAGCGATGCAGACTTTTGATAGGACAGATTACAAAGGAGGGTCAACGCCATTTGGGAGCAGTAATAGGCGCAGAGGAATGCAGGAGAGCCTATGTGCGAACAAAGGTAGCGGAGTGGGTAAAGGAAGTGAAAACTCTGGCAGACATTGCGAAATCTGAACCACATGCTGCATATACTGCCTTCACATATGATGTTAAGCACAGATGGACCTTTCTTATGAGAACAGTGCCTGACATTGGACAGATGCTCCACCCGCTGGAAGAAGCAATCCGAGGAGCATTCATACCTGCTTTAACAGAGATGGAAGGCGTCACGCATGAGCTAAGAGATCTATTAGCTCTTCCGCCAAGGTTCGGAGGTATGGGAATCATAAACCCAGTGGAGGCGGCACCTCATGAGTACCAAAATTCTCTTAAACTTACTAAGTTTCTTACAGAAAAAATATGGGAGCAAAATTAAAATGATGAAGTGGAGGAAGAGGAACAACGTAATGCAAGACAGCAAATTACAAAGAACAGAGAAGAGAGACAGAAACATAGCCTAGAACAAATTAAGACCGAATGTAGTGATGAACTGAAAATGAGAGTTGAGATGGCACAAGGCACGGGGGCTTCAAATTGGCTCACTTCATTACCAATAAAGGAAAAAGGCTTCAGCCTAAATAAACAAGAATTCACTGATGCCATATAGCCTTGAGGTATGGGTGGCCAGTTTCGAACCTGCCGCTGAAATGTGCATGTGGTGAAATAAACAACTCGGACCACTGTATGACCTGTAAGAAAGGAGGATTCATCTGTATCCGGCATGATGAAGTACGAGACATCACTGCACAAATGCTGGACGAGGTGTGCCATGATGTCAGAATCGAACCGGAACTTCTGCCTATGGACGGACAGCGCTTGGCCCACAATACTGCAAATACTTCAAATGAAACTAGAGTGAACGTAAGTGCTCGAGGTTTTTGGACGAGGGGACAACAGGCTTTTTTCGACATCAGAATCTTCAACCCAAGAGCACAAACATATCGTGAGCGAGGACTCAAGGCGGCATACTTGAGAAACGAAAGTGAGAAAAAACGCGCTTATGAAGAAAGATATTTGAACAGGGATCAAGGAAGCTTTACTCCTCTGGTCTTCTCATCGTCGGGAGGAATGGGACCTTCTGCAAGTGTCTTCTATGCCAGATTAGCTGAACAAATATCGGAGAAAAAGCGCCAGCATAGAAGCGAAGTCATAACTTGGATGAGATGCCAGCTCTCTTTCTCTCTTCTCAGGTCTGCACTCCTATGTCTCAGGGGTACAAGGTCCTCCCCGCTACAGAGGACAAGAGTGAGAGACTTGGACTTGAAATGGTCGTGGCGGAGGGCCGAATTGGGGAACAACTAGGTTGATTGTAGGGAGGTACTGGTACAATAAGATAAACTATAATGTAACTAGAATAAGATAGATTGTACACCACTTTGTAATTGTAACTTTAATAAAAACAGTGTGAGAGATTTAGAGAGAGAGAGAGAGAGAGAGAGAGAGAGAGAGCAAACGAGAGAGAGAGAGAGAGAGAGAGAGCAAACGAGAGAGAGAGAGAGAGAGAGAGAGAGAGAGAGAGAGAGAGAGAGAGAGAGAGAGAGAGAGAGATGGGGGGCGGGGGGCTAGAGAGAGTTATAAAGGCCATATATACTTCAGAGGGAGCTATACCCCCATTTCAGTATTGGCTCCAGGTAAAATATGGCTTACAAGAATATAATACTGGTACCGTAATATATAATAGTAGGCTGGATGTGGTAGTGGATAGATGGACAGATAGATAGATAGATATAATTATATAGATATAAACAAAACTAGGTGTTTTCTAGGTGGATAGGCAGATACATAGATATAGCAATATATATAGATAGATAGATATATTGATAGGTTGGTAGATAGATAGATATATAGATAGATAGATAGATAGAAAAATATATAGATGGATAAGTAAATACATAGACCAATTGGATAGATATATTTAGAGATATATATATATAGGTATATACATAGATAAGCTATAGATAGATAGGTTGATCGATACATAAGATATAGTTAGATAGATAGATAGATAAAGAAAGATAAGTAATGTATGGCTCAAATGGAAAAGAATACTGATAATCTATATCTATCTATATATCTACCCGTTATCTATCTATCTATCTACTATGACAGCCACCCAACCATTATATATTACCAATATTATCTTTTACTGGTGAGATATACTTTACTTATCTATCTCTCTCTCTCTCTCTCTCTCTCTCTCTCTCTCTCTCTCTCTCTCTCTCTCTCTCCATCCACCTAGTTATCTATCTGTCTATCTATCCACTACCACAGCCACCCCACTAATATATATAATCAGCATTATATTTTCCTTCTGAGCTATGCTTTACCATTCTCTGTTTACCTCTCTATCAATCTATCTATCTGTCTATGTATCTATCTATTTATCTATCTATCAATATATCTACCAATCTATCTACCAACCTATCAATATATGTATCTATCTATATATCTATGTATCTGCCTGGAGCCAATACTGAAATGGGGGTACAGCTCCCTCTGAAGTATATATGGCCTTTATAACTCTCTCAACTCCCCCCCCCCCTCCCTCACTCTCACTCTCTCTCTCTCTTGCAATCATTCACTCAATCTCTTACTCACACTCACACACACTCTCTCTCTCTCTTTGTCCTAATATTCCACAACCTAACACTCCAAGAGCAGCCCACGACAACCATTTTCATCATTACTAACACCAGTAAACACCAAAATGTACGCACTTAAACCTTTCAGTGTGGGTGGTTTTTCTTTGTGTCTCGGGTTAAAGGGAGATGGATCGTTTTTATGGTCCCCCTTCTTCTTTCTGTTTATTCCTTTTAGTTTTTAGAAAGTTCGATCCATTAGATAGGTGATTTTAGACCTTTCACCCATTTCTTTGTCAATATTAAGACCTGTCATGCCACTTAGGTGTTCATTTTTCCCGGGCGGCGAGCGATAGCGAGCCTGTACATTTTGGAGGAACCGGCCTTCGACCGGGACTTTTTTCTACCGAAAAATGTACAAATATGTCTTGATTGACAGGGGGTCTAGGGGGTGCTTATATATATTTGATGGAGGTCTAGCAAGGATAGCTTCGTGTCTCGGGTTAAATGGCCAGTAAATAGTGGGGACTTTAACTTGAAACATAAGAGCCAAAAAAGTTATATTTGTTGCTGCTGTTGAGAGAGAGAGAGCGAGAGCGAGAGCGAGAGCGAGAGAGAGAGAATAACGAGATTCAATAGGTTAGGTAGTTTATAGAAACAAAATTGTGCTTATGAATTTTAAGTGAGTAAGACGAAACCTTTGCTTATTTCACACACGAACGCATAGACAGAATAGTTTGGTAAAATAGTGTGTGCGTGTGTATGTGTGCGTGTGTGACCAAAGTACCAGTATATTTGAATTTTTACTATAATAGTTTTAATTAAAGGGGGGATGTGCGCATTAAAGGCGGGATGTGCGCATTAAAAGGGGGATGTGCGCATTAAAGGGGGGATATGCGCATTAAAGGGGGGATGTGCGCATTCATTTGCTTCTTTACTTGTATCTTTCCCTAATTGTTTTTAGTTTTCTCCCTAGACCTTCATCAAGCTTAATAATACACCCCCTAGACCACGCTTCAATATAAATTTGTAAATTTTTCGATAGAAGAATGTCTCGGCCAAAGGCCGGTTCCTCTTAAAATTACAGGCTCGCTCTCGATCGCCAGGAAAAAATCGACACCTAAATGGCACGAAAGGTATTGATATCGCTAAAGAAATGGGACGAAAGGTCTTAGAATCGCCAAACTAATGGGCTGAACGTCTTAAAATCTGAAAACTAATGGGGCTAAACATGAGGGAGTAAGGGGACCAGAGAAGCGACCCATCTACCCTTAAAAACTACTTTAGGCTACTCCTAAGGCACATAGTAGGATATCTTTAATTAGCTTTGATGTTCAGATACTATCTATCCCTGTAACTAATAATACCACACACACAACCACACATATATATATATATATATATATATATATATATATATATATAGGTACAGTATAAATATATTCAACCTGTCCCAAAGAAGGGTGACCGCTCTCAACCCTCCAACTATCGTCCAATTGCTCTCATCTCTTGTATCTCTAAAGTTTTTGAAACTATTCTAGCTTCCAAATTTCTTAAGCATTTCTCTTCTCATAATCTGCTCTCAGATCGCCAGTATGGCTTCCTTAAGGGTCGCTCTACTGGTGATCTTCTTTCATATCTTACTAACTCTTGGTCATCCAACTTTCTGGACTTCGGTGAGACTTTTTCTGTTGCACTAGACATATCAAAGGCCTTCGATCGAGTCTGGCACAAATCTTTAATGTCTAAACTGCCCTCCTTAGGTTTCTGTCCATCCATCTGTGCCTTTATCTCTAATTTCCTTTCCTGACGTTCCATAGCTGCAATTGTGGACGGCCATCGCTCATTTCCTCATCCTATCAACTCCGGTGTTCCTCAGGGTTCTGTCCTATCTCCTATTATCTTTCTAATGTTCATAAATGATCTTCTCAACTGTACATCCAGTCCCATTCATTCATATGCAGATGACTCTACCTTACACCACTCAATTAGTTTTCCAGAACGCCCCAGCCAGCAGTCCCTCATAATGAAGCCATAAAATACTTATCTTCTGATCTAGCTACTATTTCCATTTGGGGTAGAGAAAACCTTGTTACATTTAATACTTCCAAAATTCAATTTATCCATCTTACAACCCGTCAGGAACCTCCAGAGGACTATCCCTTATTCTTCAACAATACAAAAATCAACCCTTCATCTTCTCTCAATGGTCTAGGTGTCTCTTTTTCTTCTGCTCTCACTTGGAAAGACCATATTACCAGTCTTGCTAAGGCAGCCTCCCAGAAGCTGGGTGTGCTCAACCACCTCAAGGGGTTCTTTACCCCTGTGCAGCTTCTTACTCTATACAGAGGCACAGTGCGTCCTTGTATTGAGTATTGTTCACATGTGTGGGGAGAATCCTCTCACACCGCACTCCTAGACAAAGTAGAAATGAAAGCCTTTCGTATCATTAACTCCCATCCACTCACCAACTCTCTGCAATCTCTCTCCTTCACCTTCTCACCTCCTCCTTCACCTTCACCGCCTACAGCTCCGCATCGCCACTGAGAAAACTCGATCCTAATTTGAGTATTTCATATCCCAATTCCCTTTATTCATTGCATGAACAGTAGTTAAGTGCTTGTGTAACCTCCACATAGTTCTGTAGTTGCCGTGCATGTTATTTTATTGCTTTTCTGACTGATAAACATTGTTGTTTACATTTGTTATCCTAGCTTGTAGCAGACGACGCACGCGCACCTCTAATCGACCTAGCTTTGTATTTTCTTATTAACTCTAGTAGTTATCGTATTCATTATCCTACTGTAGCTATATATATATATCTGTAATTTTAGTTGTTGCTTGCATGATCTTGTAGTAACCTTTGACTGATAACTTTGTTTATCTAAATATAATCCTGCTTGACTAGCCTACAGTGACACCAGCGCCATCTGTTGATACAGTATATTAACCCCTTGTGTGCAGTTACACTTTATTCTTATATAATCTCTATTTGGTGAATTGTATATTTAGTTACATATTCTATTATATATATATATTTGTTTTGCTTTTTTAGGTAGGTTATCACCCCTGGTAGCCTACTTCTGCATATTTCATACTTTTTTGTTTTTGGTTATTTTTGTTTTCGGTTAAGTCTAGGCTATCATCCCTGGTGGCCTATTTCTGCGTACGGGACTTCAATTTTTAAATTTTCAGTTAGGCTATCACCGCTCGTGGCCTATTTCTGCGTACCGGTATTTCATAATTTTTGCTTTCGGTTATTTTTATTTTCGGTTAGTCTAGGCTATCACCGCTGGTGGCCTATTTCTGCGTACCGGTATTTCATAATTTTTGTTTTCGGTTAGTCTAGGCTATCATCCCTGGTGGCCTATTTCTGCGTACGGGACTTCAATTTTTAAATTTTCAGTTAGGCTATCACCGGTGGTGGCCAATTTCTGCGTACCGGTATTTCATAATTTTTGTTTTCGTTTAGGATAGGCTATAACCCCTGGTGGCCTATTTCTGTTTAAATAAACATAAAATTGTTTTCGGTTCGACTATCACTGCGTATTCAAATTTAATTTAGTTTTGTTTTAATTTTCGGTTAGGCTATCACCGCTGATAACCTATTTGTGTGTATTTCAACATTTTTGTTTTCGGTTAGGCCTATTTAAGTAAGTGAAGCGAACTGAAGGGAGTGAAGTGTTTTTAAAGGGAGTTTAGTGTTTTTAAAGTGAGTTAAGTGTTTTTAAGTGAGTGAAGTGATCTGAAGAAAGTGATCGTCACCATGCCTCGTGCCTGTACGAACTGCGCCGGTAGGTTTGGTGCTTCCATGTTTGCTCCTGCCGATCCACAAGTCTGCCGACTCTGCCAGCAACGAGTAGATTTGACACCAAATTGGATGAAGCCCACAACAAGATCAACGCCCTCACCAGCAAGCTGGAATCACTCCAAGAGTTTGTAACACTCAATGTTGGAGTATCACTAACTCCAATTGTTTCAACTCCAGCATCCACCACCGCCCCAACGTCATCTGCCAACAATCCAACACCTGCAGTAGACACTGCAGCAGATGCTTCTGACGAAGCTGAGCCGACATCAAACCAGGACAGCCGCCCTGTTCACCTTAGTCTCTCCCCCACTCCTCATGCAAGAAGCCTGCTAGCACGAACAGTACCAACCCCTCGCCCCCGTTCTAACCACTCCTCTCCCCAACCTGTATGTAGAGTCCCGCCACCACAGGTTTCCGGATTTACACCAGTGAGGAACGGTGCACGGCCAACGCAGAAAAGGTCTCATCTACCAGTCACAATGTCAAACAGATTTGAGATATTGGTAGAGATGGAAGACGAACCAGAAGAGACCAGGCTCGTTGGGGATTCCATCCTACGAGGACAGGTCGAAGAGTTCTGCGACAGAGTCCCAAATCAACGGAAAAGATTTTGCATCCCAGGAGCTGGACTGGACGACATTGTGGAAGCCTTCGAAGATACCACAAAGGATGCAAATGAAAATACCCTTTTTGTCATCCATGCTGGTTCAAATGACGTCATGCGCACCAGATCCGAAGAGTTGATGGAGAAATATCGCAAAATGATCCAGCACTACAAAAACAATTCAAGGAATATCATCATCTCAGGCATTCTCCCCAAGATCGACGCACCTGACAAATTCTACGACAAGGCCTTCAGCACAAATAGCCGACTAAAATATTTGTGTCTGAGGGAAGAAGTTGAATTCATCAACCTCTGGGACAACTTCTACAACCAGCCTACTCTGTTCCGCAAGGATGGCACTCATCTAAACCCTGTGGGTTCAGCACGCATGGGTCGTCTCCTACACGAAGCAGTCCGCAGCCATGGATCAAAAAACGCCATCCGAGAAGAAGCAGCAGTGACATAAATCATCCAACGCCAAGAAAAAAAACAGAGGCAACCGAGGATCACCAGCGATAAGGACCGAAGACAGCGAGGACCGAGGACAGCCATGAACATAAATGTAGATCCGACAAGAACCAAAAATATTATTAAAGAGCGTTCCGTGAGTTCTAAAATAACAAATTTAAAGGTTTTCTATGCAAACGCTCGTAGCATACGCAATAAATTTTCAGATTTAGAGGAGCTAGTGTTTACAGAAAATTATGATGTGATTGGCATAACAGAATCTTGGCTCAATACAGAAGATAGAGACTTTTTTAGCAGAGTATTCACTTCCCGGTTATGTAATGTTTGAGAAAAGCCGAATAAATCGAAATGGAGGTGGCGTTTTACTTTATATCAAAGAAAGTCTTAACCCTACCCTCTTGTCAAAACCTCAAATTGTGAACGTCGACGCATCTTTTGTGCTAATAAAGAATAATAAAGGTACAAAAAAAATACTTGCATTAATATACAGACCTCCAGCTCAATCAGTGCAAACTGACCGAGAAATTTACGAACAAATTGCAGATGTAAGTAACTCACAAGATACCGTAATTTTTGGCGACTTTAATTTACCTGTGACCAAGTGGGGCGATACCCTTACTTCACACTCTGGACATGACTTGTATACGAACTTGCAAGAAAGTTCGCTTTATCAATTTGTTCGAACGCCAACCCGTGGTAATAACGTTCTTGACATTGTACTTGCAACAAAAGAAGAATTAATAGAGAATTTGAATGTTGGTGATGAATTCAGTAACAGCGACCATCGTACGATAACTTTCACTTTAAATTTTATTAGTAACGAACCAAATAGTAGCATCGAAAAAGTCCCTAATTTCAAGAAAGCAAACTTCCATAAACTTAGAGCTATGTTTAAAGAAACTGACTGGAGCTTTTTAATTAACAATAATGACATAAATACATCTTGGAAGTTATTCGAAACCACTTTCCTAAAAGCAGTGCAAGACTGCATACCATCGAAAATACGACGTCCAGGCCATAATAATAAGCCCAAATGGTGGAATAAAGATATTTCAAACTGCCTGCTTGCTAAAAAATTTGCTAATGATAGATTAAAATCTTCACAAAATGACGAAGAACGTGTGAAATTTGTAGAGCTACGACGCAAAGCCAAAAAGTAAATTAAGCAAAGTAAAAAGACCTTAGAGTTACATATTGCGAATCAAAGTAAAACAAACCCGAAATAATTTTATAGTTATATCAGAAAGAAAAAAGTAGTTACTTCAACTGTTGGAGCGTTAGTTGATGAAAATGGAGAATACACCAAAGACGAAGTACAAATGAGTAATGCCCTGAATACCTTTTTTGCATCAGTTTTTACAACAGAAGACCTCAGTGATATCCCTACACCATCGCCGATTCAGATTGATAATTCAGATGTTTTAAGCAATATCACCGTTACAGAGAGAGAAGTATTGAATTGTTTAGATAAACTCAAGGTAAATAAAACGCCAGGACCTGATACAATCTCGCCTAGAGTTCTAAAGGAAGCTAAGGATGAGCTCTCCAAACCACTGACATTACTATTCAATAAATCCTTGCAGTCTGGAACTATGCCTGATCAGTGGAAGCTAGCCAACGTAACACCGATATTCAAAAAAGGCAGCAAATCCCTACCCAGTAACTATCGTCCAATTAGCTTAACCTCAGTTGTATGTAAAATGCTAGAAACGGTCATACGAGACAGACTCGTAAATCACTTAGAGGAAAATAACATACTTAATGATACTCAACACGGCTTTCGTAAAGAGCGTTCCTGTTTAACAAACCTCTTAGACTTCTTCCACGATATCCTCAACCTCTACGATGAGAGTAAAGCTGTAGATATTATATAACTTGATTTTCAAAAGGCCTTTGACAAAGTTCCCCACAAACGTTTACTGCTAAAACTAAAAGCGCATGGAATACAAGACGGTGTGTTGAAATGGATAGAAAATTGGCTCAGCGACAGAAAGCAAAGAGTAGTCATAAACGGTAAGGCATCTAAATGGACCAATGTAAGTAGCGGGGTACCCCAGGGATCGGTACTAGGACCAATTCTCTTTCTAATTTACATCAACGACATAGATGAGGGTCTCACCTGCACAATCTCAAAATTTGATGACGATACAAAAATTGCAAATAGCGTACTCTCAAAAGAACAAGTTGACGATATGCAACACAATCTAGAAAAATTGTCATGTTGGGCCCAAATTTGGCAAATGAGTTTCAATGCGGATAAATGTAAAGTACTACATATCGGATACCTAAATGAGAAAGCAAACTATTCGATGAATGGCACTCAGCTTAAGAATGTAAACAGAGAAACCGATCTGGGAGTAACAATATCGAGTAACCTAAAACCGAGTCAACAATGTTCAGAAGTTGTTAAGAAGGCAAACAAAATAATTGGCTTTATAGGCAGGTCATTTGAGCATAAATCCAAAGACGTTATCCTAACCCTTTACAATTCCTTAGTCCGCCCTCTTCTGGAATACTGCGTTCAATCCTGGTGCCCTTATTACCAAAAAGATATAAACAAGCTAGAACGAGTTCAACGTAGAGTTACCAAAATGATACCTAGCCTAAAGAACAAACCATACGAAGAGCGTCTTAGAGAATTAAATCTATTTCCTTTAACCCAGCGCAGTTTAAGAGGTGACTTAATTCAAGTGTTCAAAATCATCAAAGGCATCGACAATATGAACTGTAGTAAGTACTTCACTATCGACCAATCTAATTACACGCGGGGAAACGGTTGCAAAATTATTGGTAAATCTTTTAACTCACACGAATCTAAGAATTTCTTCTTCAATCGAGTTGTCAACTTGTGGAATGGGCTTCCCCGAAACGTTATAGACTGCATCACCGTTGATTCATTTAAACTCCGCCTAGACAAATATCTCGCATCAAACCCGCGACTGACTGCGTTTGTAAATGAATAACTTTATTTTATCCCCCCCTCAGTTACTAACCCATCTGTCCCCTACTAACTTCCTAATCCTGCCACGGACATTAGTTCCAGGGCAGTAATTCCCTTTCCAATGTTTCCTTACCCACTCTAAACCACTGTTTGGACACTTGATCCTCAGTGTTTTGGAGGACAAGCAACCTAGAAGGGTCACTAAATCTGTTGTTGCTTGATTTCCTTTGTACTCCTTTGTACTCTTCGCCGCAATGTTGCATCTCTCTCGCTATTCTATCGCTACTACAATAATCAGTGTTCCTCGGAGCTTCTCCAGTGTATACCACCTCCTCTACGTAGGGTACGTAGTACCCGACTTGCAACACAATCCCACCCCTACTCTGTGCAACTCTCTAACCCAAGAGTGAAACGCTATTCTCAGACTTTCTTCTATTCAACTGCTGAGCTTTGGAACTCTCTCCCAGAATCAGTCTTTCCCTCTTCCTATGACGTAAATTGCTTCAAACTCCGTGTGTCCAGAAATTTTGGATCGAATATTCCTTGATTTTGGCCCTGTCACTCTTTTAACTCTGGTGGAGGCACTCGTCACAGGCAGCTTTTCCTTTTGTTTCTCTCATCCACATAGAAAACAAAAAACAAAACACGCACACACTTAATCATAAACACACACAAACGCCCGCCCACTCACTCATTCTCTCTCTCTCTCTCTCTCTCTCTCTCTCACTCTCCTCTGCTCTTTTCAATGGCACAACTAGGATCAAATACATAAATATATATTCCTATTCCCCTTCATATGTATTACCTTCCCTCCCTCCTAGAACTACACGCTTCTCAGAACTCATTAACGCTGGTTTAGGGCAAATTTGTATTATTGGTGATAATACTATTAATACCGTATCATTTCTTTATTCATGTTGAGTCGGCCACCCCCATGAAAAAAAAAACAGAAAAAAGAAAGGAAAACGGGGGTTGGTGCCAGTGTATGTATATACATACATACATACATACATACATATATAATTATATACATACATACATTATTTGTATTATTATAATAATTATTATTATTATTTCCTCCACTAACGAAGTTGGACGGAGGCTATGTTTTTGCACCCATTTGTTTGTCTGTATGTCTGCTTGTCGGTAAACATGATATCTCACAAAGTAATGCAACGATTTGCACGACATTTGATGGATAGATATATTATGCACCAAGGAAGATGTGATGGAATTTAAGAGACAGACCGGATCATTTCCTGTGACAAAGCCAGCGTAGGCGGAGGTATGCACTCTACTATTGCCCTTCTATAGTCTATTTTTTTTCCAGTTGACGGTAATTTGCCATATATTTCTCTTAATCTACTTGGATGTAGCTAAGATTTTGTAGCGAACTATGTTACTAATTATGACAACTTGCCAATATGATGATGCAGAGACACAGTAGTTTCATATTCGTCCATTAGGTATCGACAAATCAGATGCTAAAGGGTTTAATTTGACATCAGCTGAAATATAACTGATAATAGTTGTTATTATTATCATTATTAATCGTTTTATTAGTTTTATAATTATTATTAATTATTATTATTATTAGCTTTATTATTATGATTATTATTATTTCATTATTATTAGTATTAACTTTAACCAAGTTAAGGATCACCACCGTACCAGCTCGCCCAGAAAAAAAGAAAGAAACCGAAGGAGGGGAAACTAATATAACCGACACCAGAAGGCACCATCATCAAGGAAAACGAAACAAGATGGACGAAGGAGAAACTAAACGAAAAATAACCAAGACGAAGGAGAGAGATACCAAGACCAAAATAACGAAGATACCAAGGATACCCAAACTCAACCACACTGTAACAAGGAAAGACAGCAACAGAAACCAGGATCAGAATACCCACACAGAGAAGAAAAACTCACATCCATCACGGAAGACCAACGGGGCATCAAAACCACGTGAAGACATCAAAACCATAACAAAACCCACAACACATAGCTGCCCAAAACCTACCTGTGCACCGCTACACCATACCAGACGATATGCCAGAATTGCCACAATAAAACCTGATATACCAACCACGCCAGGCAAAACCATTACAGTTCCCCACGAGGCCACGAATAAGAAAAAAAGTGTACAGTCAGAGACACAAGGACCAACATAGACGCACTACAAAGGAGCAGTTACGCCGTTCTTCCACGCAGAGGCCTACTCACCTGCTCGCAAACTTCTAGGGGGTCCTCCTAATCCCCCTAGAATACACCCTGCTGTACTTATGATCTTCTGACCCCCGCACACTTGACCTGGGAATATCAGCCGAAGTCGTCACTACCCCGACGGAAACCAGGATAAGGCAAGCAATTATATAGCTTGATTAAACTAACATGTTAGCAATCAAGTCCTAAAATTACCCTCCCATTCAAGAAAAAGAATTGAAGCCATGGTGGATATCTTTCGAGGTCTGAGGAGTTGTTTTACCTATTGAGGAAATTACTAATAACACATGCCATGGAATAGTGATTAACAATAAGATCCCTAGTAGGCTGCACCTTTAGTATTAGAAGTATAAGCACAAGGACATGGCCCCACCTCACTTCTTTTGCTAAAACCACGCTCTAAAACTATAGAAAGATACTTGCCATGGTAAAGGTCATTCGAATAGTTCGGTCTTTGTGAGATACCGTCTAAATAACGGCACTCTACAAATAGAAGTCCATATTGTATAATTATGTCCGACGCCATGGTCGAGGACACTTACAGTAAAAAGGTCTAAAAACCGCCCACGAGTTCTTTGAACCTCTTATAACGGTCAGTGGCAGATCGAGTGACATTAGTAAGTTCATGATCTTACTATCTCCTCGCGTTAGCCCGATACATTGTTGCTGTGTCATGATACTAGAGACATTGTATTTGAGACCCCAAGTCACTCATACACCAGTGCGACCAGGTGAATACTTAGGAAAATAGTTTCCCAATTTAGACTCGGTTTATTATCACACCAGTGCGACCAGGTGAAGATTTAGGAAAATAGATTCCCCCAATTTGGACTCTTAATTTTCACACCAGTGCGACCAGGTGAATACTTCAGAAATATAGTCACTCATTGGACTCTGTTTATACTCAAACCAAGGTGATTAACACCTTATTAGCGGGCTAGGCAGTCTAGCGGACCGTAGCGCCCAGCGGGGTGTTTTTACCCTAAATAGTGTTGTTTACATGATCATTGTCATGCCTAAATAAGACCCAGAGCGTAAAACAAGTATATATCCCTGAAAGGGCGTAAACAGAGCTTTCCAATGACACCCGAACCATCCTTGTAGGACCGCTGGTTCTCTTGCAACGATCGTGCAACACGAGTGCAAAAACCCTGTAATTAGGTAATTTCCCTACATAATTCCCTGTGTAGCGAGTGAGAGAGGGGAAGGAATGGTGGTTTTCACTTCAGTTGGTGCACCGCGGTGGTGGGCGGCGGTCATAGCCTTACTACGCTCCTCACACCGCTCAGCTCTCTCTCTCAGCAACATTACGTGCTGAAAATGGCGCACGACATAAGTTGTGAACCGCCAGTTAGTCCAAATTTATTTCACACGACATAAGTTGCGCGCCGCCAATTAAGGGTTAAGGTATTATCTTTTCTATTTTTTACGATATCAGTGATAACCTGAGATTGAACAATTGAGCCTAAGTATATTATTCCTCCTCAAGACGAGAGGCGAGATCAAGTATTAGGAGAGAATAAAGTAAAGTATATTATACACCAGTGAATTAAGGTGTATAGTGCATAGTAACAGAGAGATAAATAAGTACATTCCTAGTTCCCTTGTGGATCCTCGACCGTGCTCAGCTAATATATGTATATAACCATTGTTCACGTATAATTAAGCATTATTGTTCTACCTAGTGAGTTAGTAATTAAAGCTGTTAATAAGATGTACGCAGTGTTATACTTTACCCTTTACTCCTTCTGTGCATGCGTTGTATGACTTCGACTTCTCCAGTTAAGTAGAACCTACCAAATTCCAATATAAACCCAATAAAAACCCTGGCATAACAATTATTATTATTATTATCCTAATAAATAGTATTACTATTATTAGCGTTATTAAGTCACCTTGAATTCACTTTAAGGTACGGTACACATTTAAGAAAACAAAACACAAAATAATAATACATTTTTCCAAGTAACAAAATATTACCCCAGCCTTCAGACACCCCGATATTAATGACCCTTAATTACCAACACCGTAATTGACCACTTGCGAGTTTCGTTCTATAAGGAAGTTGGAGCTGTAGACTTCGATATTTGGAAGAATTACCAGCTATAATAAGGTTGTAGTAATAATAATAATAATAATAATAATAATATTTATTCAGTTAGCAATTTACAGAGTTGGTACCACATAGTACATAGTATGTTACAAATATGACATGTACCAGCCTTGCATAATTCCAACTAAGGATAGCCCAATAAGGCCGTTAGGCGTATTTCCATTGGGATCCTTGTGGGATTAGGTTAGCTGGGGAAAAATGGGGAGGATAAAGAAATAGATACTTTAGAGAAAGTATTTCTAGGGGGTTATTTTAAGATACCTTACATCCTATAGTAAATATCAGTAATCCGTAATCAGTAATCATTTCAGTTTGGTTTGTCTATCTCTTATGTCGCATTTAGTAGTAGACATAAGCTTGGTGCTCCCTTCTCGCAGCTGTCCGGTTCAGGTGTTCCTTCAGGCTACGTCTGAAGGAATACAGTGTTCTCTTTTCACGGACTGACTGGGGTAGGTCGTTCCAGTCTTTGATGGCGGTGAAGAAGAATGTTTGCTTACCTTGTCCTTGGATTCTCGGGACCTTAAAATTAAACATCCTGTTTCTTGTATTATGTCCACTCCTCTCATTTGCTTTAACAAAATCATTCTTTAGATACTCTGGAGCTCTGTCATAGAAAATTTTGAAGGCATTAGTGAGCCTGATTTGTTTGGCCCTGTCAGAGACATTGAGCATACCTAGTGACTGAAGTTGTTCCTGGCCAACATGTGATCTGGGTCCTAGGTTCAGCATGAACCTAACCATTTTATTTTGAGTGACCTGAAGTTTGTGCTGTGCTGATTTAGATGATGCAGAGTACCAGGATGACACAGAATAGTCAAAATGACATTGAACAAGCGCTTGGCAGAGGGTCTTTTTGGTCGCCGCGGGCAAGCATCCCACCTGTCTATACAGGTATTTTATACGTGCTCTACACTTACTCAGGATAGATTCCAAAATTGTTTCACCTGACAAACTCGCGTCCAGTTTTAGTCCGAGATATTTAACTTGTGACACTGTTGTTATAGGCATATCATTACAGTTGACCGAGAAGCCCACAATTGTCTTCAGTTTGCGTTTTGTTCCACATAAGATGGCTTCCGTCTTGCCCAGGTGAAGAGATAGTCTATTGTCCACTAGCCATTCACTACATGATGCTAGTTCTTTGGAAAGTGAAGCGGCAATACTTATTGGGTCTTTTCCTGAAACCAGAAGCACGCTGCCGTCTGCATACAGTAATAATTTACATGAGACGCTCAGTTCCATGTCGTTCACATAACAGAGAAAGAGTAAGGGACCAAGGATGCTTCCCTGCGGGACCCCACAGTTAATTGGCATAGGATCAGATATATTATCATCAATTTTGACTCTTTGGGTTCTACCACTAAGATAAGATTTAAACCAGTTCACAGACCCTATGCCCATTGCTTGTAGTTTATTACATAGGATATCATGGTCTACTGTGTCAAACGCTTTTTGTAGATCAAGAAGAACCATACCGATGTAGTTACCTTTAGACATTTCTTTACGAGTGTGATCCGTTAAGTGGATGAGACAGGAGTCTGTCGAGTACATGCATCTGAAACCTGATTGAAACTTATAGAATAGATCATTTTGTTTGAGGTAGTGTTCAATTTGGCTGTATACCGCTCTTTCAAGGATTTTAGATACAATACATAATATGCTAACTGGTCTGTAGTTACCAACTTCTAGTTTATTTCCTTTCTTGAATAGAGGGGTTACAATAGCTTCCTTCAGTTCAGCAGGTACAGTGTTGGTGTTAATTGACAAGTTGATGATGTGGGTTAGGGGGCCTGCTATACCAATGGCTCCATCTCGTAGAAATTTGGCAGGAATTTTGTCTGGTCCTGTGCTTTTATGTACATTTAGGTTAGACAGCTCGTCAAAAGTGTATTTTGGTGTAACATTTTGCAATCCAAATGTGTTCGGGTGTATGTCTTTATCTCTGTAGAAATTTCGAAAGGTGGCCGTTGTTGTCGTGTATTTATTGAGAGGTTGAGGTAGGTTCTGTGCAAGTGTGTTTGCTATGGAGGTGAAGAAGGAGTTGAAGTAGGTTGAAATTTGTTGTTTATCGTGGCAAACCTGATCATTAATGGTGAGAGCAATATTAGTGTTAGACGAATCCCTTGTCTTGTTGCTGTAGCCTGTTGTTTTTAGGTGCCTCCATAGTTTCTTTGGGTTATTCTGATATTCCTCTGCCTTATTGTGAAAATAATTAGTTTTCGCTGATTTTATTTACCAACTTAGTTTATTCCTGGCCCTGTTGAACTCATGTTTCAGACCTTGATCCTGTCTATTTTCGCTAGCCTTTTTAACAGATTGTCTCTGTGTTCCAGATGGTGTAGTATGTCATTGTTGATCCATGGGTCTGACCTTGCTTTAATTCGTATGTCTTTCAGAGGAGCTATTTCGTCTAGAATGTTTGTGATGATGGTTCTAAAGCCAACCCATGCGTCATTAACGTTTGTACTTCCAAACACTGGAGACCAGTCTGTATTCCATAAAATGTCCAGAAATTTATTGTAGTTTCTGAGTGACCTTGTTTTGATAACCTTGTGATTCTCTAGGGTAATTTTTGTGGTTTTTCGTGTGCAATATGTGACGAAGTGATCACTTATCCCAGTCTGTATAACCCCTGATTGGGATATTTTGTCCTCTCTGTTACAGTTTATGTGGTCTATTATTGAGGCAGTGTTTGTTCTCAGAGATACGTGTGGGGGTTGTGATGAGTTGTTTGTGATTTTGCAGTGTCAGTATATGCCTATATTCTCGTACAAGCCTATCATTTCGTTGTTTGTAACACAGGTTAAAATCCCCTAGTATAATTAATTCATTCCGAGGGTCTAGCGATGACAAAGTTCGTACATTTATAAACTACATACAATACAATTCAACATACTTTTAACCATCATAAACCTACATTAGTATTGCATTTCTATTGGATATCGATATGTTAACGGCTCCAACTTCCTTATAGCCTGAAACTCGCAAGTGGTCAATTATGGAGTGTACACTATCTGATCCGACGTCTTGTGGCTTAGTAGGATATTTGGGTTAATTAGTGGGCCTATTGAGGATTTTGCCTGCTTTTGTCATGTTTGAGCAAATTTGTACATTTTTCGATGGATAAATATAAGATTTATTTTAGTACACAGTTTCGCTATCTCTCACCCACAACAATGGATCAAGAACAGAATGACGGAAGACTTTCCACTCTTATTATTGCCAAAGTAATAAAATGTCCAAACATAACATAATTTAAGAGAGAGAGAGAGAGAGAGAAAGAGAAAGAGAGAGAAAGAGAGCGAGAGAGCGAAAGCGAGAGAGAGCGCGCGCTCGAGAGAGAGAGAATTATAAATTTTTCCTCCTAACCAATTCCCCCACAACATTCAGAGCCCTTGATATTAATGGCTCTTATCATTACCACCACCATTATTACGGATTTAACACTATTTGGTCCGAGGGAGGGCTTAATGGATCTCCTTAAGAAAGTCTGAGTGGCAATGTATAGTTTAACCCCTCCTGCCCGGTTGTCATTTTAAAATGACACCGCGGCAGATGGGCAGGAGCCCAGGTGTCATTTTAACATCCGTAAGCTTGAAAACCTATTAACCCCCTCTGACATATGACGCGATTTTGAGCCTATTGGGGATACTTTTAAGCCTTTGTTACCATCAGGGGTATTTATAAACCTTTAGTTTAGGTACTTCAACCTCTGCAGTAGTCTTTGAGTTAGCTGTGGGCAGAAAACTAATTTTGGAGAGGTAATTATAAGAGTGAGAGAACTCTATTTCTTATTGCTAATCTGGCAACCTCTGCGTAATAAATGCGTGAAAGGGTTAAGAGTGTTTTGAAAGCCGTGCGTCCAACGCATGTAAACAAAGCCTGTCTTTGCGACACCGCACCTCCGAAAACAAGAAGGATACGTCGGATCAATGTTGTTGTTGTATGCTATGACAAGATTAGTGTCTGCAAATGTCCGATATTGCTAACATTGCATCGAATCTCTCTCCACGGAAATCATCATCACAACTGAACCAGTTGATCTAGAGAGCTCTACTTAACCCGGCAAGCGCGATAGGCCTCACGGAAGGCTTCCTATAGGGAACGCGATAGGCCTCACGGAAGCAAGACCATAAAAAAAGCCTTCCATAAAAAAAAGGGCCTATCAAAACAAAGGAATTTGTCTCTAGGTGAGATAATTCCCCTCCAGTACTCATCCATGTAAATCTCACCCACCCCCCTCCCCTCCTTCCCCACCTTATTCCCCCCTCCCTCCCCTCCTCAATTATCACCTATTTTTCCTCTTATTATCATCATTTATCGGTTATTTTTCTCTCCCGCGATAATGTAGCACAAGTGGGTTGCAGAAAAGATCGTTATGCAACACCCAGACACCGGCCCACACCGCCCCGCTCGTCTCAGTTACCTCACAGACAGCGAGAGAGGAAGGTTGCCTGTGGCTCTCTCTCGCCTGAGATTATGACCGGGTGGCCAATATCTTAGTTTTTCACCACCCAAATGCTTTTCCCACTTATTTTAGCACTCTTGAAGGTTCATATATACATCATATATGTAAAATAAAAGCATACCGAAAACAAATAATGCTCTATATTGTAAATATAACGAATTCTGTCAGAATCCAAGGCTAGAAATGCACAAATAACTACCCTAGCCCCTAGGTCTATTTCGCGCTTGTCAGGTTAACGCCAGTTTACAGATATGAAACAGGACTACGCTTTGAGATGTGTGCGAATTCTCTAGCAGTTAAAATAACAAAGATACGGCTAGCCTATTAAGAAATTTGTCGGCCATATCCCCGGGGCTCTCAGTGCTGTCATTTAGAAATGCTGCCCGGGCAGGAAGTCTGGGACGGCATTTTTGTTAGGTGGATCAATACAAATGTGTGTGTGTGTTTTATTTATTTGTTCATAATATTGGTTTACTAAATCTCCCATGCATTATTTCCACATAGTGATTTTGATAAGTTGAGTTGTTTTTATATTGCGCGGTTCCTGTTTTAGTTTGTTTAGCAAGTTTGACATTATAATTAAACAAAATATCACAAACATCAAAAGGACGTCGGATCATATACTGTAGTGGTAATTAAGACAGATATAATTCGCTCTAAACCACCGTTAATGAGTTCTGAGAAGCATGTAGTGGTGGGAAAGAGGGTGAGAGAGAGAGAGAGAGAGAGAGAGAGAGAGTACAAAGGAAATCAAGCAACAACAGGTCTAGTGACCCTTCTAGGTTGCTTGTCCTCCAAAACACTGAGGATCAAGTGTCCAAACAGTGGTTTAGAGTGGGTAAGGGAACATTGGAAAGGGAACTACTGCCCTGCCACTAACGTGGCAGGACTAGGAAGTTAGTAGGGGACATATGGGTTAGTAACTGAGGGGAGGATAAAGTTATTCATTTACAAACGCAGTCAGTCGCGGGTTTGATGCGAGATATTTGTCTAGGCGGAATTTAAATGAATCAACGGTGATGCAGTCTATAACGTCTCGGGGAAGCCCATTCCACAAGTTGACAACTCGATTGAAGAAGAAATTCTTAGATTCGTGCGAGTTAAAAGATTTACCAATAATTTTGCAACCGTTTCCCCGCGTGTAATTAGATTGGTCGATAGTGAAGTACTTACTACAGTTCATATTGTCGATGCCTTTGATGATTTTGAACACTTGAATTAAGTCGCCTCTTAATCTGCGCTGGGTTAAAGGAAATAGATTTAATTCTCTAAGACGCTCTTCGTATGGTTTGTTCTTTAGGCTAGGTATCATTTTGGTAACTCTACGTTGAACTCGTTCTAGCTTGTTTATATCTTTTTGGTAATAAGGGCACCAGGATTGAACGCAGTATTCCAGAAGAGGGCGGACTAAGGAATTGTAAAGGGTTAGGATAACTTCTTTGGATTTATGCTCAAATGACCTGCCTATAAAGCCAATTATTTTGTTTGCCTTCTTAACAACTTCTGAACATTGTTGACTCGGTTTTAGGTTACTCGATATTGTTACTCCCAGATCAGTTTCTCTGTTTACATTCTTAAGCTGAGTGCCATTCATCGAATAGTTTGCTTTCTCATTTAGGTATCCGATATGTAGTACTTTACATTTATCCGCATTGAAACTCATTTGCCAAATTTGGGCCAACATGACAATTTATCTAGATTGTGTTGCATATCGTCAACTTGTTCTTTTGAGAGTACGCTATTTGCAATTTTTGTATCGTCAGCAAATTTTGAGATTGTGCAGGTGAGACCCTCATCTATGTCGTTGATGTAAATTAGAAAGAGAATTGGTCCTAGTACCGATCCCTGGGGTACCCCGCTACTTACATTGGTCCATTTAGATGCCTTACCGTTTATGACTACCCTTTGCTTTCTGTTGCTGAGCCAATTTTCTATCCATTTCAACACACCGTCTTGTATTCCATGCGCTTTTAGTTTTAGAAGTAAACGTTTGTGGGGGACTTTGTCAAAGGCCTTTTGAAAATCAAGGTATATAATATCTACAGCTTTACTCTCATCGTAGAGGTTGAGGATATCGTGGAAGAAGTCTAAGAGGTTTGTTAAACAGGAACGTTTTTTACGAAAGCCGTGTTGAGTATCTTTAAGTATGTTATTTTCCTCTAAGTGATTTACGAGTCTGTCTCGTATGACCGTTTCTAGCATTTTACATACAACTGAGGTTAAGCTAATTGGACGATAGTTACTGGGTAGGGATTTGCTGCCTTTTTTGAATATCGGTGTTACGTTGGCTAGCTTCCACTGATCAGGCATAGTTCCAGACTTCAAGGATTTATTGAATAGTAATGTCAGTGGTTTGAAGAGCTCATTCTTAGCTTCCTTTAGAACTCTAGGCGAGATTGTATCAGGTCCTGGCGTTTTATTTACCTTGAGTTTATCTAAACAATTCAATACTTCTCTCTCTGTAACGGTGATATTGCTTAGAACATCTGAATTATCAATCTGAATCGGCGATGGTGTAGGGATATCACTGAGGTCTTCTGTTGTAAAAACTGATGCAAAGAAGGTATTGAGCGCATTACTCATTTGTACTTCGTCTTTGGTGTATTCTCCATTTTCATCGACTAACGGTCCAACAGTTGAAGTAACTACTTTTTTCTTTCTGATATAACTATAGAATTCTTTCGGGTTTGTTTTACTTTGATTCGCAATATGTAACTCTAAGGTCTTTTTACTTTGCTTAATTAACTTTTTGGCTTTGCGTCGTAGCTCTACAAATTTCACCCGTTCTTCGTCATTTTGTGAGGATTTTAATCTATCATTAGCAAATTTTTTAGCAAGCAGGCAGTTTGAAATATCTTTATTCCACCATTTGGGCTTATTATTATGGCCTGGACGCCGTATTTTCGATGGTATGCAGTCTTGCACTGCTTTTAGGTAAGTGGTTTCGAATAACTTCCAAGATGTATTTATGTCGTTATTGTTAATTAAAAAGCTCCAGTCAGTTTCTTTAAACATAGCTCTAAGTTTATGGAAGTTTGCTTTCTTGAAATTAGGGACTTTTTCGATGCTACTATTTGGTTCGTTACTAGTAAACTTTAAAGTGAAAGTTATCGTACGATGGTCGCTGTTACTGAATTCATCACCAACATTCAAATTCTCTATCAATTCTTCTTTTGTTGCAAGTACAATGTCAAGAACGTTATTACCACGGGTCGGCATTCGAACAAATTGATAAAGCGAACTCTCTTGCAAGTTCGTATACAAGTCATGTCCGGAGTGTGAAGTAAGAGTATCGCCCCACTTGGTCACAGGTAAATTAAAGTCGCCAAAAATTACGGTATCTTGTGAGTTACTTACATCTGCAATTTGTTCGTAAATTTCTCGGTCAGTTTGCACTGATTGAGCTGGAGGTCTGTATATTAACGCAAGTATTATTTTGTACCTTTATTATTCTTTATTAGCACAAAAGATGTGTCGACGTTCACAATTTGAGGTTTTGACACGAGGGTCGGGTTAAGACTTTCTTTGATATAAAATAAAACGCCACCTCCATTTTTATTTATTCGGCTGTTCTCAAACATTACATAACCGGGAAGTGAATACTCTGCTAAAAAGTCTCTATCTTGTGTATTGAGCCAAGATTCTGTTATGCCAATCACATCATAATTTTCTGTAAACACTAGTTCCTCTAAATCTGAAAATTTATTGCGTATGCTACGAGCGTTTGCATAGAAAACATTCAAAGTTTTGGATTTGGGATTCAAGGAACGGTCTTTATTCAAATTATTGGTTCTGGTCGGATCTACATTTACATTCATGGCTGTCCTCGGTCCTCGGTCGTTATCCCTGACGGTTTTGAATTTGGGTCGTGTTGGTGGAGCTTTATCCAAATTCGCGGTTCTTGACGGATTAGTATTTAATTCCTTTGTAGATTGCCGTCCTCGCTGTCTTCGGTCCTCCTTCCTGGTTGTCCTGTGCTGAGTCGATTTCTTCTCCGAAAATCCTTCACCGCATCGTTGAGAAGACACCCAAAACGCGCTGCTCCCACCTGGTTCAGATGAACTCCATCGTCCGAAAACAAATAGTCATCGTAGTAGAAATTGTCCCAGGTGTCGACGAATCCCACGTTCTCCTTCCTGCAGAGGTTTGCTAGACAACGATTTGTGCTGGTGGCTATGTTGTAAAATCGGCTCTCTACACCGAGCCGGGGGACGATTCCTGAGACGATGATCCTTGATGACTTCTCCTTAAACGACTTGATCAGCTGCTGGTACTTTAAAAGCAAATCTTCCGACCGGGTTCGCTGTACATCGTTGGATCCAACGTGGATGACGTACATTGTATTAGCTGGGGCCAGCTTTGATACTTCGTCAACTGCTGCAACTACGTCATCCACACCACCACCAGGGATACAAAAACGCTTCCTGGTCTTAGGTGCCCTGGCGCAAAACTCTGTGAGCTGACCACGTATCATCGAGTCTCCCACGAGCCGGACTTCTTCTATTTCCTCTTCGTCATCTGAGTCTGCGAGTATCTGGAAACGGTTTTGACACTCGGTAATCGGTATGTGTTTCCTGGTCTTGGGGCAAACGTTGTTCCTCACGACACGGAAGTTGTCTTGAGGGGGAAGAGAGTCGCTATTTGTATCTTGAGTATCGGAAACATCAGCTGAAATGGCTACTGTAGGCGTTGAATTGTTGGCAGTTGACGTTGGGGCGTTGGTGGCTGCTGGAGTTGCGGTGACAATTGAAGTTTGTGGCACTCCAACGTTGAGTGTTACAAACTCTTGGAGTGATTCCAGCTTCATGGTGAGGACGTTGATCTTGTTGTAGGCTTCATCTAATTTCACTGTAAAATTCTCTCGTTGCTGGCAGAGCCGGCAGACTTGAAGATCGATAGTAGCAAACATGGACTCCCCAAACCTACCGGCGCAGTTCGCACAAGCGCGAGGCATGGTGACAGTCACTTTCTTCAGATCACTTCACTCACTTAAAAAACAATTCACTCACTTTACAACACTTCACTCACTTTAAAAACACTTCAATCACTTCAACCGAAAACAAATATGCTGAAATACGCAGAAATAGGTTATCAGGGGTGATAGCCTAACCGAAAACAAAAATGTTGAGATACGCAGAATTAGGCTTCCAGGGGCGATAGCCTAACCAAAAGTTTTGTTTAAAAATTGAAATACGCAATAATAGGCTACCAGCGTTGAATAGCCTAACCGAATATAATAAAATTGAAATTCGCAGAAATAGGCTACCAGGTGTGATAACCTAACCTTAAACAAATATATGTATAACAGAATATGTAACTAAATATACAATTCACCAAATAGAGATTATATAAAAATAAAGTGTGACTGCACACAAGGGGTTAATATACTTTGTCAACAGATGACCCTGGTGTCACTGAAGCCTAGTAAAGCAGTAGCCTACTCTTTTTAGATAAAAAAGTGTATCAGTCAAAGGTTATTACAAGATCGTGCAAGCAACAACTAAAATTACAGATATATATAGCTACAGTAGGATACTAAATACTATATCTACAAGAGTTAATAATAAAACAGATTGGCTGGCTATAGGCTAGGCTAGGTTTGGGTTAGGTTAAAAGCTTGGCAGGTTGGGTTAGGCTAGGTTAGTTTGTACAAATACCACCCTTAGCTTAAAGTAAAATCAGTCTGAGGAGAAAAAGTCAAGAATATATCTAGGGGGAAAAGATAAATGAATGCACTTAAATTTGGTACAAAATTTGCTGGAATTTAATATGTATAATCCCCCAAAAAGGTTTGTTTACAAAATGGTGTCGGCGTTAGTCCCTGTAGGCGGTTAGTTAGTAAACAATATTGTTTATTAGCAAATTAATATGCAAAGCTTTACTTGCATACAAGGCAGTTAAATAGATACTTACTACAGTAGGTGATGGGTAAAATTAGGGGCTACGATTTTATATAAAATAGTAATAAGAGAGCGTTTGTTTACAAAGCAAAACAAAACAATAGATGGCGCTAGTGGCGCCCTGTCCGAGCAGGAGTCTTGTGATAAACACAAAGTTTATCAGTCAATACACAGCGAAGTATCGTGCAGTGTTACTTACTAAGCTACAGGATGGTTAAACGTGCTCTTAACCACCTTTCATGCACAAGAATGAAGAGGATGAGTAGTTAATACTCAAATTATGATCGATATCGTGAGAGCGTTGACAGAGCGTCTGCAGCGTCTGGCGGTAGCACGAGTGAGAGAGAGAGAGAGAGAGAGAGAGAGAGAGAGAGAGAGAGGGGGGGGGGGGGGGGCGTAATATATATGAAGGGGAAAAATGAATATATATTTACGTAATATAATCCTAGCTCCTATACGCAGCTCTTGTTCGCGAATCCAATCAAGAGTTATGAAATGCTGAGTGACTGGAAATTGAGTTAGTCATTTCAACGAGAGATCATTTTGTTGTTTTAATTAATTTTGTTATATTTTTATATTTGTTTATTATTGTGTTTTATTTATTTTGTATTTTGTTATTTATTTTTGTTGTTGTACCGGAATGGATCGGAGGTAACAATCCTTGAGTTTATTCCAACATTGTAATAGCCCTTTCAGAATCAGTAAAAACGTCTTATTACTTGGTTTCAGCGAGACTTATACGATTGTATGCAGCCTAAGAACGATCTGTTGGAGTTAAAAGGGACAAATGATAAAGGTCCTTCCTATACTGAATAAATTAGTCTAATAGTTGACAGAATATAATGAAAGAGGACGTCACCAATACCGAAAAAACTCGTCTAACCCCTTCAGGATACGGGGTCGCCTTCTGTCAATATATCTAAAACATTTAATTAAGCTTAGGAAAGATCTGTGGTAGGTCATGGGTTACTGCAGATAATTTGTGCCTCTTTGATTTCCAGAGATTCTTCCTAAGCTACATAAAATCGTCTAATGCTAGCCAAAATCAAAGATGAATATCGCCATCGTGCACTGAAGGGGTTAAGTGTACCGGTATACGTTTTGGTCCAAGTGTGACGCATGTCCACGTGTGAGCATGCTGTACAGAACGCCTAGTCATGCCCCACTCTCGCTAGGATTGTCAGGGCAGGAACTTTGGCTGTAGTCAATGTAGAGTTTCCTAACTTAGTTCGTGTGAGCCGTTGTACTATAAGTATTATGAATATGTATTTTGTTTTCATCTGAGTCAACGAGTTCTATTTTATATCATTAGTTATAAGTATTGTGTGTAAAACTTATTTGTAATGATGGGAAGAGAAACAGCCACAGTTAGGTGTCAGTGGGTACGCCAGGCAGGACGTAGGCCTAACTCACTAGCACTCCTCCCTCCCTCAGTGCTAGGGGGAGCCTTTGTGTATCCCAGAGGAGAGAGAGAAATTACGTAATGGTTGTTAGTGGGCGGTCCTTAGTAGTTCACGTTAGGCTCACTAGAGGGCCGGGTATGAAAGGGAAGTCTAGCAATTTTTTCATCAGAACTCATTAGGCAGAGCGACTTCTCATTTCCCTTGCTAACTATTTATATTCTTCTGACTGATGGGAACTTTCTCTACTACCTTACATTCTTATTTCCTCTTTTCCCTGCCCTGTATAACTTCCATGGTCCCGTTGGTGCAGAGTTAGTCAGCCAACGTATTATCGCTTGAGTTCTCACAAGATACATGCCTATTAGATAGCCTATTTTGGAAGGGTTAACTTAGAATAGGATTGATTCATGTTTGTTGCATTTGTATATGCATTTCCCTGTGTGTTATTATTATTATTCCTGTTTTCTGCTAGTCTAGGTAATGCTAGACTGGGGTAAGGCTTTTCTGTGTTACGAGTTGTTGTTTGATGCAGTGGTTAAGCGATAAACCTGCATACTCGTTTCGGTTCAGTGAAGCCTAGGTTGTCTTCGCGGCTGACTGTGTTGAGTTTATAATTTACAGTGCGTGAGGGCAAGAGCCTAACCACCCTGTATTTTATTAACAGTTTGTTTTTACTTTGTCAAGGAGCCGGGAGAAAACCAGATACAAGGGATCTGGATTTCTCATAGTGCACTTGTTAGTTTTAACGTAATACTTTAAACAGTCGTGAGGACTTCGCTAGGCTACGAGCCGCTTTTTGCTCAGTCACTGCTACCTTTTTGCCTACAGTACCCCAGCTAGACTTTACTCGATTAGTAGATACAGAATAGTATTGAAGCTTTCCTTATGTATGATATTGTTTATGCACTATTGATTTCATGTGTTGCAAGCTTGGCTACTTTAGTGATTAGTGGCCCACGAGCACAATCCGAGTAGACTATTGCCGTTGCATTTGCGGAGTACTTCCTTTTAATGTTTGCCATTTACTATTGCATATTCTTTTAATTATTCTTATGCCATTTTAAGCCTTTAATAGTATTTAATTGCCAGTGTTTTTGCTTATTGAATTACTGTTCAAAATCCGATACGTACTTCTTATGAGCATCCGAGAAGCATCTAACTTCTTTCAGAAGATTCCTTGCTCGATGCTTAAGGACTATTAATTAACGTAACGTAATAGTGCCAATCCGAAGTAGAGGGTGGTGGACTTCTTAAGTTCATAGTCAAGGGTGGATTGCTTCGGCCAACACTATTCTTTGGTGTTGTTGTTTCTTACTTCATAGTTTGATTGTTGACCAGACTAGATAATTCCTGTCTCTTTATTAGTCTGTTGTTGAACACTAGTACCGAGTTCTTGTATACCCCGTTATAGCAGATTGAACTCTGGAGGGTATTGGTGTTTTTTGTTCGGCTGGCAGTACTCAGGGGTTGGGATCGTGTGTTTCCATTGTGGCAGCGAGCCGTATTAGAGTCCTGATTGAGAGCCCTTGTGTACCCGAGTGCCAGTTCGTAACAAATGGCGACCTTGCTTAGGATTTTGTGAACAGTATACATTTTTGCAGAGTTGTACAACATTTGTTTGTTTGTATTTTAGCGTGCATATTGTAGAATATTTTTTTTGTATGGCAATTAGTAAAGCATTTAAGAGACCAGTTAATTTAGTAATTAGTGCTTGCATAGGAAGTTTAACACTTTTGTCTCGAGATTTTTTTGTGGACTTCAGTATGTCGTGCATTAGCACTGACGATGAGCGAGAGATGTCATTTGAAGGTGTGCCGTTAGTAACCAGTGAGGAGGATGCTAGAGTTTTTGTGAGTAAGCGGTACCACGTGACGGAGGAGAGGCTGAATGGGGTGGATGTTTGTGGCTTGCACCTGATAGCCAAGGTTTTGGGCATTTCCAATGTAGCAGGGATGTCCAAGGGGGAGCTGATTTCCTGGGTGTTGCGTGGGCGACATGGGGTTTCGGAGGAGAGGGCGTTTGGGGGGGTTCCTCCCCAGATCCCCTCTCACTCGACTCCCACAATGCCGTCCACTCAGTTACCGGAGGTTAGCACTCTCCCACAGAGGGATGAGAATTGGCAGATTGGAGTGCCCTCGGGTGGTGCACGTGGTGGTTCCCCAGTTTTTGCCCCCCCTCCTTCAGTAGTGGCAGCTCCCTCTTCCTGCCTGTCTCCAGATATGGTATTTAGACTTGAGCTTGCTAAGATTGAGGCTAGGAAGCAGGAGATTGAGGCTAGGAAGCAGGAGGATGAGACCAGGAGGCAGGAGGATGAGACAAGGAGGCATGAGATTGAGGTTAGGAGGCAGGAGGATGAGACCAGGAGGCATGAGGCTGAGCTTAGGTACGACTCAGAGAAATATTGTGCTAAATTAGATTTAGATAAGACTCGTGCAGAGTCGACAGGGACTCGGATGGGCCGTGAGGGCCAAGTAAGAGAACAGTCCTTGGCCCACTTAGTCAAATTGGTGCCGGTATTTAGTGAAACTGAAGTCCCAGAATTTTTTAATCGTTTTGAGAAGAAGTGTAGGGAGCATAATTGGCCTGAAGAGAAGTGGGCAGCTCTAGTCTCCTCAAGACTTACGGGTAAGGGTCTGAAGGCTTATGATGCACTGCCTTTAGAGTCTTGCATTGACTACCCAGAATTGAAGAGAGCTGTCCTACGGGCATACGAGTTGCAACCGGAAACATATCGATTGAAGTTTCGGGGTGTTACAAAAACTAGGGAGGCGACCTTTCTTGAACATGCCCGGGACTTAAAAGATGCACTTAAAAACTGGACACGTTCTGAGAAAGCTGAGACGGCAGAACAGTTGACTGAGCTGTTTCTGCTCGAGCAGTTTTATAAGTGTACTGGTGCAGAAATGACTAACTATTAAAGAAAAGAACCCAAGAACTCTTCAAGAGGCAGCTGAGATGGCTGACCTCAGGTTGTCGCTAATCAGGGGATGTGAATCTGTAAAGCGTGTTGATGCAGTTCCCAAGGGGCGCGATACTCCAAACCCTCGAGCTCAGGACAATCACTATAGATATAAACCTCAGTTTAAAAGCCAAGATACCAGGACTGAACCAAAGACTACAGCCGTCCCATTACAGAAGGGTCAGAACTCCGCCCCTTATCAGAAGAGACCGATAGGGGAAGTGAAATGTTTTCATTGTAGAAAGAAGGGGCATTATGCAAAATCTTGTCCTGGTAAGCCGCCAGCTGCAGCCGTGTCTTTGGTGCGCAGCATAGGTGTGGCTGAAATGTCGTCTGGATTTACCCAGGGTAGTTTGCCAGCGGCAGGGTCACAGGCTATGTATAAGACTCAGGAAGGCTCGTCCCCTGTCCGTGATATCTTTTGCGCCCATAGAGGGACCGGTAGGGTAAGTTGGGCGGGTTGCCAGCATAAGGTGGAAGTTTTGCGTGATACTGGAGCTTCACAGACACTTTTGAAGAATTTCACGGGGCGACCAATTAATGCGGCACGGGTGGTTGTTGTTCAGGGTATTAATGCGACCAGGTCATACCCGTTGGTTCGTGTGGAGCTGGAAGTTGATGGTGTGATTAAGGACTTAGATGTTGGGATCGTTGAGAAATTGCCAGTGGAGGGTGTCGACCTTCTTCTCGGCAACGACTTTGCGGTGCCTACTTTAGAAGTTCCACCCTTAGTCGTTGCCGAGAGGCCGGCCGACGTGAGTAGGGAGGAACAAGAGTGGGTAGTGAGTTGTCAACGCCAACAGATGGCATGTGTGGTAACTCGTTCCCAAGCATTTAAGGTATCACAGCCTATTTCCCAGGCCACAGAACAGCGGAGGAAGGGAATTAAGGAGAAGCGGAAGGCTGGGAAAAGTTTGAAGAGTTTTAGAACCAGTGGCTCTCCTAAAAGACCCAATAGCAGGACCTTTGACCGAGTCTGTTGTAACTCCAGTGCCTAACACAGTTGATAAAGTAGTGGAGGAGGCAGAGACTCAGAGACCGCACCGTTACCTGCAGCGAGAAAACCGGATGTCTAAGTTGGATGTTGGGGGAGGGCATGAGTTGTTGACCAAGCAGTTAGACATGTTGGCTCCCACAGACATTCGAAAGTTGCAATTAGAGGATCCAGAGGTTTTGCAGTGTACCAATGGGGTTGTGGAGTTAGAAGAAGATAGGGATGCAAAGGCAGGGGATTTTTTTTTTCGTTAATGGAATTTTATACCACCGATATCAAGATCCTAAAAGGAACTGGGAGGGCGGATCAGGTACAGTTGACCAGCTGGTCGTGCCAGAGGGCTGCAGGGAAAGTTTGCTTAGGTTGGCTCATGATTCTCCATTATCAGGACATTTGGGTGCCAAGAAAACGGTGGCGGCTTTGGGGAAATTGTTTTGGTGGCCGGGGATGAAGTCTCATGTGCAGTCATGGATAAACTCATGTGATATTTGTCAACGTGTCGGGAAACCGAACCAAGTTATTCCTAAGGCTCCGTTACACCCTATTCCTGTGATTGGGCCACCCTTTAGTAAAATTATTTTTGACATGGTTGGTCCACTCCCTCCCACTAAGGCTGGAAATAAATTTTTGTTAACCATAATGGATGTTGCCACTAGATACCCCGATGCATACCCTATGAAAAATGGAATGGCTAAGACGGTAGTCAGTAACTTGTTGTGGTACTTCTCAAGGTACGGGCACCCGGAGGAGATTCAGTCTGATCAGGGATCTAATTTCACCTCCAACATGTTCAAGCAAACAATGCAACAGCATGGGATACGAGCAGTAGTATCGTCAGCGTATCACCCTGAGAGTCGAGGGGTGCTTGAGCGGTGGCATGCTACACTTAAAAGCATGCTCAGGTGTTATTGTGCTGAAAACGGTATGGATTGGGATCTTGGATTGCCTTATGTGCTGTTTGCTGCTCGGGAGGTACCTGGTGAGAGCCTGGGATTTAGTCCAAACGAGCTGATTTTTGGACACCGTGTCAGGGGCCCTCTTAACATGCTGAAAGAAATTTGGGAGGGGACTGTGCAGCCTTGTCCATTATTAAAGTATGTGCTTGAAAGCCGTGAACGCATGCTTAAGAGTCTGGAGATGGCAGGTAGAAATTTGACAGAATCACAAGCTTTGATGAAGGACAGGTATGATCGCAAAGTGAGGCTCCGGAAGTTCACTGTAGGACAAGAGGTATTCATTTTGTTGCCTTTGGTTGGTAACCCCCTCTCTGCGAATTACACTGGACCTTATAAAATTGTAGAACAAATTTCAGACTTAGATTACCTTGTTGCCACTCCAGACAGGAGGAAAAAGAACCAGTTATGTCACGTGAACCTTATTAAAGAGTATGTGAGGCGCCCCTCTGAGCCTCTCACTGTCCCTGTGTTGCGGCCGTGGTGGAGAAGGAGAGGGGGACAGTCAAGCTTCGGAGGAGGATAGCTGGGATCAACATGTTTCAGCGGATCAGTGGGCGGGGAACTCGAGCCTAAGGGCTGACGAGGCTATAGCTCATTTGCCTGAGCCGCAGTTTGATGCTATCCGTCAGTTGTTCGGTTCATACCCCACTGTATTTGCTGAACACCCAGGCCTCACTACTCAGGCTATGCATGATGTTGACGTGGGGGACCATATACCCTTTAAGTCAATCCCGTACCGTGTGCCCCCCATAAAACTACCAGCTCTGAGGGATGAGTTGGAGTATATGCTCGGTAGAGGGTTGATAGAGAAAGGCACAGTTAAGTGGACTTCCCCCGTAACACTGCAGCCTAAGCCAGATGGCAAGGTACGCTTTTGTATTGATTTCCGTAGGTTAAACGGTTTGACTCCAACTAACCCATATCCTCTTCCTCGGGTTGATGATAGTGTTGACAAAATTGGTAATGCTAGTTTTTTGTCTAAAGTAGATTTAGTAAAAGGTTACTGGCAAGTACCTTTGTCCGAGCGTGCTAAAGAGGTATGTGGTTTTGTTGTGGACGGGAGTACCTACCGGTGCAATGTTATGCCTTACGGACTTAAGAATGCACCAGCAACGTTTCAGAACCTGATGAATGAAATTGTAAAGGACATTCCAAATTGCACCGTATATTTGGACGATGTAATCATTTATGATGACGACTTTGAGAGCCATTGTGAGCACCTTGAGACCTTGTTCCGGAAACTTAGTGAAGCAGGTCTGGTAGTAAGTTTGGCAAAGTGTGACTTCGTAAAAGCCACTGTGCAGTACCTTGGGTTTGTAGTGGGAAGGGGACAGGTGTGCCCTCCTCAGAACAAGGTACAGGCTATCAATAAATTTCCGCACCCAACAACCAAGAAGCAGGTTATGAGATTCTTGGGTATGATAGGCTACTACAGACGCTTCATAAAAGGTTACTCAACGGTGTTGGCACCTCTCACAGATTTGTTATCTAAAGACAAAAAGTGTTTGTGGGCACCTGAGTGTGAAAAGGCTTTCACTTTGGTGAAACATTTGCTATGTACTCACCCGATACTCAGGGCCCCAGACTTTAACAGGCCTTTTCAGCTGGCAACAGATGCTAGTGGTGTAGGGGCTGGTGCCGTCTTGCTACAGACAGACAATGACGGTGTGGAACACCCAGTAAGTTTCTTTTCTAAGAAGTTCAATGCTGCACAAAAGAACTATTCTACAATAGAAAAGGAATTACTGGCGATTGTGCTGTCGCTCAGGCACTTCGAGGTGTATGTTCCAGCCTATGGCCCAGTCGTGGTTATCTACACTGATCATCACCCTTTGAGATTCCTGAATCAATTTCACAATCGCAATATGAGACTGACCAGGTGGTCTTTGATGTTGCAGGAGTATAACCTGGACATCAGTCATATTGCTGGATGTGACAATGTGATCGCGGATTGTTTATCAAGGGTGGGTGATCAGTCGTAGGCTATCACAGGTGTGTGGGTTTGAGTGGAGGAAAATAGGCTGCCCTTATAGTGCAGCCGGGAAAAACATATTAAAAAATAAAAATCATATAAAAACTCTTTCTTTTGATATAGGTAATCGTATAAGTTTGTCATAGCCTATAGAGTTTGAGTAGTCCACGAACTATCAAACGGCTGAGCTGCTGTAAGCTCGCTCTGGGAGCATGATATTGTGTCTTTTTGCTATTGTTGGGAGGAGTTATAAAATGTGATTTTTTTTTTTAATAATAAGATGTGTTTTGGTGATAAACTCAGCTTTGTTTTAGTGCCATGCGGTCGCTGGGTGTGGGGGGCTTGATGGGGTTCTGTGTTTGTCAGATTTTAGCTCAGGGTTGAGCGAGTAAAATCTTGGGGGAGGTGTGACGCATGTCCACGTGTGAGCATGCTGTACAGAACGTCTAGTCATGCCCCACTCTCGCTAGGATCGTCAGGGCAGGAACTTTGGCTGTAGTCTATGTAGAGTTTCCTAACTTAGTTCGTGTGAGCCGTTGTACTATAAGTATTATGAATATGTATTTTGTTTTCATCTGAGTCAACGAGTTCTATTTTATATCATTAGTTATAAGTATTGTGTGTAAAACTTATTTGTAATGATGGGAAGAGAAACAGCCACAGTTAGGTGTCAGTGGGTACGCCAGGCAGGAGGTAGGCCTAACTCACTAGCACTCCTCCCTCCCTCAGTGCTAGGGGGAGCCTTTGTGTATCCCAGAGGAGAGAGAGAAATTACGTAATGGTTGTCAGTGGGCGGTCCTTAGTAGTTCACGTTGGGCTCACTAGAGGGCCGGGTATAAAAGGGAAGTCTAGCAATTTTTTCATCAGAACTCATTAGGCAGAGCGACTTCTCATTTCCCTTGCTAACTATTTATATTCTTCTGACTGATGGGAACTTTCTCTACTACCTTACATTCTTATTTCCTCTTTTCCCTGCCCTGTTTAACTTCCATGGTCCCGTTGGTGCAGAGCTAGTCAGCCAACGTATTATCGCTTGAGTTCTCACGAGATACTTGCCTATTAGATAGCCTATTTTGGAAGGGTTGACTTAGAATAGGATTGATTCATGTTTGTTGCACTTGTATATGCATTTCCCTGTGTGTTATTATTATTATTCCTGTTTTCTGCTAGACTGGGGTAAGGCTAGACTGGGGTAAGGCTTTTCTGTGTTACGAGTTGTTGTTTGATGCAGTGGTTAAGCGATAAACCTGCATACTCGTTTCGGTTCAGTGAAGCCTAGGTTGTCTTCGCGGCTGACTGTGTTGAGTTTATAATTTACAGTGCGTGAGGGCAAGAGCCTAACCACCCTGTATTTTATTAACAGTTTGTTTTTACTTTGTCAAGGAGCCGGGAGAAAACCAGATACAAGGGATCTGGATTTCTCATAGTGCACTTGTTAGTTTTAACGTAATACTTTAAACAGTCGTGAGGACTTCGCTAGGCTACGAGCCACTTTTTGCTCAGTCACTGCTACCTTTTTGCCTACAGTACCCCAGCTAGACTTTACTCGATTAGTAGATACAGAATAGTATTGAAACTTTCCTTATGTATGATATTGTTTATGCACTATTGATTTCATGTGTTGCAAGCTTGGCTACTTTAGTGATTAGTGGCCCACGAGCACAATCCGAGTAGGCTATTGCCGTTGCATTTGCAGAGTACTTCCTTTTAATGTTTGCCATTTACTATTGCATATTCTTTTAATTATTCTTATGCCATTTTAAGCCTTTAATAGTATTTAATTGCCAGTGTTTTTGCTTATTGAATTACTGTTCAAAATCCGATACGTACTTCTTACGAGCATCCGAGAAGCATCTAACTTTTTTCAGAAGATTCCTTGCTCGATGCTTAAGGACTATTAATTAACGTAACGTAATAGTGCCGATCCGAAGTAGAGGGTGGTGGACTTCTTAAGTTCATAGTCAAGGGTGGATTACTTCGGCTTCGGCCAACACTATTCTTTGGTGTTGTTTCTTACTTCATTGTTTGATTGTTGACCAGACTAGATAATTCCTGTCTCTTTATTAGTCTGTTGTTGAATACTAGTACCGAGTTCTTGTATACCCCGTTATAGCAGATTGAACTCTGGAGGGTATTGGTGTTTTTTGTTCGGCTGGCAGTACTCAGGGGTTGGGATCGTGTGTTTCCGTTGTGGCAGCGAGCCGTATTAGAGTCCTGATTGAGAGCCCTTGTGTACCCGAGTGCCAGTTCGTAACACAAGGTTCAATCCCAGGTGGGTTGAGTGGGTTTTCTCTCGGGCGGTATTGCTTGATTTAACACTGTCCTATCCGACCTCTTGTGTTTTATTATGCTATTTGATATCATTATTATTGAAGATTTAGTTTCCCTTTGCTATTTTCGAGCAATATATTTTAGTTTTTTCCCTAGGCTACAGTCCGTTCATTCTAGGTTGGGCAGAAATCGTAACCTCTAACCTCTGTAACTCAAAAAGGGATAGAGCAAATCAGCTGTCAATTTCCACACATATTCCCTGGCCAAGTCCTCCTATTTGGTAGAAATATTCGCTCGAGTACCCTAGTCCTGTTTGAGTTACAGAGGTTAGAAGTTACGATTTCTGGCCAACCCAGAATGAAAGGACTATAACAGAACCACCTTCCCAAACTTCCTCATAACTAAATTATGCCTACCCAGACTACCCTCAAGCTAAATTTGAACTTTTTTCAATGGAACAATTTCCCGGCCAAAGGCTGATTTCGTCTAAGTTACACTTCAGGCTCGCTATCGCTAGCTTTAATTAGAGGGGAACTTGGGAGAGTGCATACTTCCGCCTACGCTGGCGGAGGTGTGTGCTCTACCAAACACCTAAATGGAATCACTTTTTTCTTTGGCGCATATCCTATCTGCCCACCAAATGTCGTGAAAAAGGTTTAATAACGCCCCCCCCCCCCAAAAAAAAAGCCACCTGAATAGGATGAAAGGTCTTAGTATTGTCAAACTAATGGGGTAAAACGCCTAAGTATCTATAAACTAATGGGATAAAATGCCTAAGTATCTATAAACTAATGGAACGAAATAATACCAACAATACCTACTTCGGATCAAATGGGGTTAAGGGGAAATTTCCACTCCAGGGATTCTTTCTGGACCCCTTTCTCCCTCATGTTTAGCCCTATTGTTTTTTAGATTTGAAGACGTCCGCCCCATTAGTTTGGTGAGTTTAAGAACTTTTGCCCCAATTCTGTCAATTTTAACCCTTATTTAGCGGCGAGCAACATAAGTCGAGTTAAATAAAGCTGGACTATGTGGCGGCGCTCGACATAACTCGAGTGGCAATTTCAGCACGTAATGTGGCTGAGAGAGAGAGACAAGTGGTGGCAGGAGACTAGCGAGCGTATGACTGCTCCAGACCACCGCGGCGAACCTACTGACACAAATCTCAGCTCCCTCCTCCCTCTCTCACTCGCTACATACTCAATTATGTACCGAAAGTACCGAATTACCTGCTTTTTGCACTCGCGTTGCACGGTTATTGCAAGAAAACTATCCATCATACAAGGATCGTTATGGTGTCATTCGAAAGCTCTGTTTATGCCCTTTCAGGGATAGGTACTTGTTTTACGTTCTGGGTCTTATTTAGGCATGAAAATAATCACGTAAACAGCCCTATTTTGGCTAAAAACACCCCGCTGTGCGGTACACATAAATAAACCGCATAGGCCGCTCGTAAGGTGTTAATACCTGTCGTGCCATTCAGGTGTCGATTTTTTCCTGAAGAGCGATAGCTAGCCTGTAATTTAAGAGGAACCAGCCTTCGCCCAGAACATATTTCTACCGAAAACTGTACATATTTATCTTAAAAGGGGGTGTAGGGATTGTAATATTAAGCTTGATGGAGGTCTAGGGAACAAACTAAAAACCTCCCCTTAAAGCTTTCATTATAGTCTTTACTTGCGTTTATACTTCATAATAATAAGTTGGTTGTGTTAAGCTGGGCTTGAAATTTTAGCTTTAACTAGAGGGGAACTTGGGAGAGCGCGTACCTCCGCGTACGCTGCCGGAGGTGTGTGCTCTACCAAACACCTTCTAAATTGAATCACTTTTTTATTTGGCGCATATCCTATCTGCATACCACATTTTGTGAAAAAGGTTTAATAACTTTGTGAGATTAATATTATGTTTACAGAAAAACAGACAGACTGACAGACACACAAAGGGAGGCGAAAACATAACCCCTGTCTAACTGCGTTGGCGGAGATAATTATAAGGTCTGCGCGAGCAAAGCGAGGGGCCTCTTGGGCTTATCCATGTCGTTGTTCTTCTTCTTGTTCTTGTTAGGGCGACGCATAGGCCTATTGAAAATTGCTATTTCTCGGTTATTACTGAACCAAATCTAATTATTTTTCTCATGTATGTACTCTGATCTATCCTCTAGAGTCTAGGCCGTAACGGAGCCCATATATTACATATTGCCATGTACGTCGTACCACGCGCCTCAGAGTTATCACGGCCGTGTGAACCTAGAGTCCGCTTGGACTTGTTAGAACAGGTTTGCCCTTCTATTCTTTATTTCCTCATCTATTAACACCTTAAGAGCGGCCTATGCGGTTTATTTATATGTACCGCCCAGCGGGGTGTTTTTAGCCAAAATAGGGCTGTTTACGTGATCATTTTCATGCCTAAATAAGACCCAGAACGTAAAACAAGTATCTATCCCTGAAAGGGCATAAACAGAGCTTTCGAATGACACCATAACGATCCTTTTATGATGGCTAGTTTTCTTGCAATAACCGTGCAACGCGAGTGCAAAAAGCATGTAATTAGGCACTTTCCCCATACAATTCCTTATATAGCGAGTGAGAGAGGTAGGAGGGAGGTGAGATTCGTGTCAGTAGGTTCGCCGCGGTGGTCTGGAGCAGTCATACGCTCGCTACTCTCCTGCCACCACTTGTCTCTCTCTCTCAGCAACATTACGTGCTGAAATTGCCGCTCGAGTTATGTCGAGCGCCGCCACATAGTCCAGCTTTATTTAACTCGACTTATGTGGTGAGCCGCTAATTAAGGGTTAAGTGCAGTACACAACTCTTTACAACCTCCGCCAATGATTATAACTCGGGTAATCTGTTGAGAATAAAAGAGAATACGTCAGGTCCTTTGTAACTAACACACGTGGTGATAAACTACTTGGTAATAACATGTAGTTACATGTAGTTAACCTTACACTACTCCATTAGTTTTACAGAACGCCCCAGCCAGCAATCCCTCAACACAAACGTAATGAAGCCATAGAACTCTTAAATTATGATCTAAATACTATCTCCAATTGGGGCAGAGAAAACCTAGTTACCTTTAATGCTTCCAAAACCCAATTTCTCCATCTATCTTCCTGTCCGGAACTCCCAGCGGACTATCCCTTATTCTTCAACAATACAAAAATCAATCCTTCATCTTCTCTCAATATTCTTGGTGTCTCCTTTTCTTCTGCTCTCAGTTGGAAGGACCATATTACCAGTCTTGCTAAGGCAGCCTCCCAGAAGCTGGGTGTGCTCAACCGCCTTAGGGGGTTCTTTTCCCCTGCACAGCTTCTTGCTCTGTACAGGGGCATAGTGCGTCCTTGTATTGAGTATTGTTCACATGTGTGGGGAGGTTCCTCTCACACTGCTCTCCTAGACAAAGTTGAAAGGAAGGCCTTTCTTATCATTAACTCCCATCCACTCGCCAACTCTCTGCAATCTCTCTCTCTCCGCCGCAATGTTGCATCTCTCTCGCTATTCTATCGCTACTATAATAATCAGTGTTCCTCAGAGCTTTCCCAGTGTATACCACCTCCTTTACGTAGGGCACGTGGTACCCGTCTTGCAACTCAATCCGACCCCTACTCTGTGCAACTCTCCAACCCAAGAGTGAAACGTTACTCTCAAACTTTCTTCTACTCAACAGCTGAGCTCTGGAACTCACTCCCAGAATCAGTCTTTCCCTCTTCCTATGACTTAAATTGCTTCAAACTCAGTGTGTCCAGGCATTTTGGCTCGAACGTCCCTTGATTTTGGCCCTGTCACTCTTTCAACTATGGGGGAGGCACTCGCTATAGGCAGTTCTGCCTTTTGCCTCCCTCAATCACATAGAAAAAGAAAAAGAAAAAAGAAAAAAGGTACTACTGCCATTGTTGTGCTATCGACGGAACTATTACCATGAATTCCAGGTACCTGATGATACTATAGGCAACTTTTAAGCCATTTTTAGGTTGAGGGGGCGGGGGGCGGGAGGATTTTAAACGTTATCAAGGGCATGAAGAATTGTAAAATATAAATAGCGTATATATAGCATATAGCAATATAGCATATAGCAATAGCATATACCGTTAGAATTGCAACATCCTGAAGTATTTAAATTTGTTATTTAAAAATCGAAACTCCGAAATAACCCACAAAGTTGGCCTTGGCCGCCAAGGCTAAGACCAGAGAAAATTGGAAAAATATTTGTTTTTCTGTACTTTTGTTGATATCTTGTCAATTTGCAAATTTAGCTTAATATAACATTTGATATAAATTGTAGTTTCTTTATTCATACAGAATTTAGTAAAATTTACCAGAACGTACAGGACTTCCCAAATTGACTAATTCCTTGAACATGACGATGGTACATTGTTATATGTGCGATCAGTTTGCTTGGGAACCAAATTGACTTGGTCATGTAGTTGTGTACACCCGGGCCTATGTGGTGGATTGTGTTCTTTTATTTAAACATATTTATTTTATTAAACGTTATTTCCACATAGCGATTTTGATTAGTTCTTTTGCATTTATCCTGTGTCGTCCCAGTTTTGGCTTGTTTGTTTTGCAAGTTTTACATTATGATTGTGCCAAATTGACAATGCACACAATCAAATAACATACATACTTAGAATCCTTAGGTCATTAGGGCACATGAGCATTTGAAAATGGAAAATATGCATTTATCAGCCTGTTTTTGGATATGGGTAAAACGATTTTCCACAATAAAGGGCCAATATAAATTCTGATGTTACTGATGGATCCAAGGGGTTGTTTTATACGGTACTTGAGAAAAATATTGTTGAGCTTATGCCATACATTCTTTCTTAGGCTATAGCCTATGGGTAACATTTAAGCAAGTGTTAGGTTGGAGGGGGGGGGGGGGGATTTGAAACCGTTCCTAAGTGCAAGAACAATTATCATAATACAAAATATGTATACCGTTGGAATCGCAACGTCCTAAAGTATTTAACTATGTTACTAAAAAATCGAAATTCCAAAATGACCCAAAAGCCAAGGCCAAGGAAATTTGGAAAAATATTTTGGATTGTGCCTACTTGACAAATGTTTTTGAATATGGGTAAACACGATTTTCCACAATAAAGAGCCAATATAATTTTGATACTACTGATGTATCCAGGGGTTGGTTTATACTTGGTAAAAATGGTTGAGCTTATTCCATATATACATTTTTTCTTATGCTATAGCCCATACATGTTTAGCCCCTTAGTTTATAAATCTTAAGACGTTTATCCCATTTGTTTGGTGATTTAAAGACCGTTCGCCCTATTTCTGTGTCAAATTTAAGACCTTTTTTTTAGGTGACGATTGTTTACTAGCGAGCGATAGCGAGATTGTATGTTAGGAAGATCCGGACTTTGGCCGGGAAATTTTTCTGTAGATTTGTAGATTACAAATTTATCTCGAAGAGGGATCTTGAGAGTGTGCTGTTGTTTTTTTTTTAAGCTTGATGGATGACTAGAGAGGAAAAATTAGTAAAATAATTTAGACAATAAATAAAATATAATAACCTGAAGGAATAAATACACAAATAAAATTAATGTATAAATACATAATTAAATAAATAAATTTAGTAAATATATAAATAATTCTGCCCTTAACGTACCGTGGTAATTAACTACTTGGTAACGGCTCTACCGCCGTTGTTGTACTATCGACGGAACTATTACCGTCAGTTCCGGACATCTAATCATACTGTTTACTCCTATTAGTCCGGGGGTTTTCAGCCCATTCGCCCCATTTCTTTGTCAATTTAGGACCTTCCGTGCCATTTAGGTGTCGATATTTTTCTGGCGAGCGATAGCGACCCTGCAATTTGTCAGAGAAAATGTTGTACCTAAAAATGTAGAAAATGATCTAGAGGGGAGGGGGAGGGGGGGGGGGGGTGGTCTTCGGGGTGTGTTGTTGTATTATAAGCTTGATGGAAGTCTAGGAAGTAAACTTAACAAAAATATATATATACTGTATGTACTAAACAAACAACTACCTTTATCGTAACGCACCGTGGTAATACACTACTGGGTTACCCGACACTATTCTTGTACTATCGACGGAACTATTACCGTCAGTTCCAGTAAGTAGTAAAGCTATGATTAAGGGGCAGGTAGTCACTTCTTCTGGACCCCCTTCTCCCTAATGTTTAGTATATTAGTTTTGAGATTTTAAGACGTTCTTTCCGTTATTTTGGCGATGTTGCGACCATTCGTCCCATTTCTTCGTCAATATTAAGACCTTTCGTGCCACTTAGGTGTCGATTTTTTTCTGGCGAGCAATAGCGAGCCTGTAATTTTAGAGAGAACCTGCCTACGGCCGGGACATTTTTCTATCGAAAAATGTACAAAATCATCTTGAAAGGGGGTTTAGGAGGTGTTTTTCTTATTCTTGATGGAGGGCTAGCGAGGAAAATTATAAATAAATTGATGAATGAATATACATACCACAAAACAAGCACTATTCCACTTAAATGGAGATTATTTTCGTAACTATTTGTGATTTATTTGAGTTACACTTCATGTATTCATTTTTTCATTATTATTAACATTTATTAAATATATTTGCCTCCCTTTTGCCGTAGGCCATTTTTTTCTAAGTTAAGAGACTTGCTAGGAAAAAAATCGACACCTAGATGACACGATTGGTATTGAAGTTAGCAGCAAAATGGGGTGAAAGGTAACAAAAAATAGCCTAACAAATATGGTGAAACGTCTTAAAATCTCCTAACTAATAGAGCGAAACAAAGGACATTTATAAAGCCTCCCCTCGGATCAACTAGAGTGAAATACAGCAGCTACAGAACTGTTAAGGGGAAGATAGTCGATTTTTCTAGATCCCCTTCCTCCCTCATGTTTAGCATATGTTACGACCGGGACTACGAATAAAACAAGGGCACTTAATGATTGGACTAGTAATAGGGCACTATGCAACAACGGTACGCTAGATCCAAACCCTCGGACTTATATGCCGGCGAACAAAACACCTATACCCTCCAGAGTTAATCTGCGATAGCGGGGTATCCTTAACTGGGCATAAATGTACTCTACTTCAGGCTAATCTACACTGGTATAGCCTGATAACAAACAAGATGCAAGTTATGTTAAAATGCATAAACAGGAATCTATGGAAAGATCAATTAAATCACTGCAAGATTTCATACAATAAAAAGATGCTTAAATACAGTTACTCTAAACAACAATAAACTCTTCACTCCTATCTGAAAGAAAGTGAAGTATAGTCCTACAGCATAGACCTGGAAACTTCTGAAGAATGTCTGATGCTCATATGATGCTCGTATCTAATCTTGAACTATATGAAGGCAGGAGGCAGGACACAACACGTGTAAATCAAATACACCAAAAGATAGGACATATAATGTTAACTGACACGAGAATACTTTAAATGTGCAACGGTCGCAATGCTCGACACTATACTTCCTCATCAACGAAACAGTCTGCTATGGCTGTGCAACTCAACAACAACCTAGACTAATAAATACTGTGAATAATAATGCGTACATATCAAAGAGCTTATATTAAATACTAATAAGTGTCTACTCGATTAATAATGTCTAGCTGGAATACTCTAGGTAAGGAACTGTGGTTGAGCAAGACAGGCTCGTAGCCTAGCGAAGTCCTTAACACTGCATCCTTTAAGTTACGTTAATTGACTAGGGTGCTCTCTTGATAGATCCAGATCACAAGTATCTGGTTCTATCCTGGCGACCCTCTAAAGACAAGCAAAGAGGCAGCAAAGTGTGGAACTGGAACAGGCCAAAACCCTCAGTCAACACAATGCTGCACTCGCAAAGGACGCAACCGAAAAGACAACACAGGCTACCACAGAACCGGTCAAAGTCGTGTAGGTATAGGCAAACCGTACACACATCAGAGACAACGACTACAGTTACCTTATCCCAATCTAGCATTAAATAAAAGAGCAGAAACACTAAATCAATAAGGGAAACACACACAAGTTCTTAACCTATACTAACTAAGAACCCTCAAACCTATTCTAAGTACATGTAAATATCTCTGAGGACGGCGCATGCAATACAATGGGCCGGCTATGGAAACCGTATGCAGAACCCAAGGGGATACGTAATTGAATAAAGACGAGAAGCAATGGAAAAGAAGAAGGTCAGAGAGAGAGACAGTGGTAAAGGGGTGATCGGGAAAGAGTATGCAAAGGGATGTTAGAAGCACGCGCGCCTAGCCTGTCCTGACGAGGACAGCTCCTGGGGACCCTGATGTACGAGGCTAGTTACATAGGAGCCCGCAAGGGCGCGATGGTCGGCCAATCACGGGTCGAGACGTCACAAGACAGCAGGCCCCTAGGACGCGCCAGGATCCGCCAGCCAATCAAGGGCGCGGGAAAGCCCGCGCGCGAGCGGGAAAACTCCTCCGAGCGAGGGAGGCAGCACATACATACACACGCACATATTACCACCACGCTGCCTACATCGCTCTTTCTCCTTAACTTTACGCACTGCATCTTATATTCTACTAATGATATAAAATACTTCCCGTTGTCACAGACGAAAACAAAGACCACCACTGGACTGTCTGTGACAATGCGAGCACAAAGAAAGAAAGAACAACTTTCTCGGATAATTGTACCCCATTTCGATGTCCCTGGCGAGCGCTAGTGGCTAACGAGAGGCGATTTTGCCCACGCTGGTAGACGTCACACATATTAGTTATGAGATATTAAGACGTTTACCCCATTTGTTTGGTGATTTAAAGACCGTTCACCCTATTTCTTTGTCAATTTTAAGACCTTTTATGCCCTTCAGGTGACGATAATTTACTAGCAAGCGATACCGAGCCTGTAATTTAAGAGGTACCGGCCTTTGGCTTCGACATCTTTCTACCCAAAAAATTTACACATTTATCTCGATGGGGGATCTCGGGTGGGTGCTGTTGTTTGTTAAGCTTGATGGATGTTTAGGGAGGAAAAAAGGAAAGGAAAAAATAATATATATATACCGGTATATATATATATATACAGTATATATATATATATATATATATATATATATATATATATATATATATATATATATATATACCGGTATATATATACATATACTGTATATATATACATATACTGTATATATATACATATACTGTATATATATATCTATATATATCTATATATACTGTATATATATATACATATATATAAATACCGGGGTATATATATATATATATATATATATATATATATATATATATATATATATATATATATATATATATATATATATATATATATATATATATATATATATATATATATGTATATATACAATATATATATTATATATTCCCCGGTATAATAATAAATAAATTAAATAACCTGAAGGAATAAAAAACAAATGCATAAATTAATAATTAAATAAATACATCTGCCCTTAACGCACCGTGGTAATAAACTACTTGGTAACATCACTACCGCCTTTTATTTGTTGTACTATTGATAGAGCTATTACGTCTTGTGGGATATTATAGTGATATTTATTTATTTATTTATTTAGTATTACCGGTATTTATTTATTTATTTATATATATTTTGTTGTTGTTGTAATATAGGATTTTGATTGTATTTGCTATTGCAATGTATTTTAGTTTGCCACCTAGGCTAACAAATACCTTCATAGAAGACCTTCAAACTAAAAAATGTCCACCCAGACCACCTTCCAGCTAAATTTGTACAATTTTCGATAAAAAAATATCTAGGGTGAAGGCCGATTCCTTCCAAGTTATCATCTCGCTATCGCTTGCCAGGAAAAATTAGACACCTAGATGGTACGGAAGGTTTTAAAATTGACCGAACAATGGAGTGAAGTTCTTAAAGGCCCTTTCATATATTCACGATATTGGTCCCGATGTGCCACGAGGTACACAAATTGGTACATCGGCAGAGAGAGTGACACGAAGTACAGCCACTTTCACACATTCACGATGTTGGTCCCGATGAAGCCCGAGGTACACAAATTGGTACATCGGCAGAGACAGTGACACGATGTACGCGTTTGACGACGAAGCCTCGACGGTGACACGTCGTAGCCACGACGGGCCAGATGGTACCACGGTTGCAACACGAGGGCGCCACGTCAATGACCTAACGGTCTAATTCCGGTAAAAACCGTACCCCAACCGGGCGAAACCGTACCCCGACGTGGCACGAGGGGAAGACGACGAGGGGGGATGGACTTTACGATGGTGTTACGTGTGTGACACGGCGAACACGACGCCACAACGACAGACGGGGTGACAGACACAATTCGATATAAAGGGGCCGGTTCTGGTACTTGTACCTCACTCTACACACCTCCCAAGCCACAGCCACACGTCAGCACCACTCGCCCTACCCTACACCATGGATGAACTCTAGGTCGTGCAGCTGCAGGTAGATCTGGCAGCACATCAGGCAAGAATAGATGTTGCCCTGTACAGAGCCTTGCAGGATGCCCAGGTGCCACCCAGGATACGGAGAAGGCAGGTCTGGACCCGGAAGTGGCTGTTGAGGCGAGGGCAGTACGGCCACTATGACAACCTGCTGAAGGAGTTGGCTGTGGAAGACACCACCTCTTACAAACATTTCCTGCGGGTGGATAAAGCCATGTTCGGAGAGCTGCTTGAACGTGTTGGCCCACTGGTGGAGAATCACGACACGTTTTGGAGGAAAGCCGTCCCACCTGGAATGCGCCGGGCTATCACCCTATGTTACCTGGCTACAGGGGAGTCACCGCCATGTTCAGCGGAAAAAATAGCTGTGATTTAGTATGAAAATAAAAATAACGATAAAAAAAAAAACGGTATACCGGTACCGGTATATCTCATATAGTTTATAATATAACAGTGCGTTTAATCTCCACAGGTAGGCTACACTTCGTGATGAATCATATTTTCTCTAATTGTGGAAGGTAAAATGTATTGATATAAACCTATCTTGTGCGGATATGGTACCTGCACGTCACTCTACACCAGGGGTGTCAAACTTATTTGCTCTGGCGGTCCATGTTTGACACCGTACAATATTGTAAGGCCGCATTAACCCCTTCTATATGAGATATACCGGTATCGGTATATCGTTTTTTAATCGTTATTTTTATTTTCATACTAAATCACAGCATTTTTTTCCGCTGAACATGATGGCGCTGTTTAGAATATGCTATCATCAATATTGGACTTTATAAACATAAATCTATAACAATAGTTTTTCGCTTTTTTTAGAATCCCAACCCCACCAAAATATTCGCTCTCAGTTGGTTTTCACCCATAATAATTGTTTTTTTATTTCAATTTTTTATGAACGGCAAGAGGAAAGGTTATTATATAAGATTTAAAAATAAAATAAAAATAAAAATAATAATATGTGGAATTTCACCGTAGGAGAAGGTTACTGTTCAGTCCGCCCGCCCGTACTTTCCCTCCCCATTTTTACCGATAAAAAATAGATAGGGTAAGACGGTGTAGTTTCGCCGCGGGGTAATTTCGCCACGGCGCTAATAATTTGCATTCAAACGCCGATATCTCCGAAACTATTGCATGGATTCAGCTGCAGTTTGGCTTAGGCAGCATAACCAAAACATATATTTGTTTTTTGTTTTTTGGGGATTAAAAACAACCTGTTAATGTTCCCGATGCACCCAGATGCCAACACGTGTATACCGATGAAATCCGGTGCTCAACACGCCGTCCAAACTTCAACAACAGATGTACCCGATGGTACCACGCCAAAAGTTGGTACCACGGTTGCAACACGAGGGCGCCACGTCAATGCTGTAACGGTCAAAATTCCGGTCAAAACCGTACCCCGACGTGGCACGAGGGGAACATGACTAGGGGGATGGATTTATGATGGTGACACGTGGACGACGCCACAACGTCAGGCAGCCTGACAGATATCGTCAATACATATGGTGTTAAAGGTATTACGTTCAACGGTCAAGTTTAAGGTAAGATAAGGTCGAATTATTTCTTTGTAAGGTATAGGCGTATGAAAATATTTATATAAAATCAAGTTTTAGTCGTAGAGTGCTGGTTCTTCGAAAATAACAAACTGTATTCATTGCCAATATACGAAATTAATATCTAAAAACTGTATTGAACGTTACATTATATGAAAATAGACCATGAAGTGAAGCGAAAATATTTACCAGTGGGTGACAGCGGCGACGGACAAAAAATATTCAGGAAAAATAAAAGTTTTGATCGTACATTAGCCATATATGTAACATTAGAAAGCTAATGAAAAATCCTATATATCACTTGCTTACAGAATATTCATTGTCCCACATTTTATCGGTGAAAATGGGGAGGGAAAGTACGGGCGGACTGAACAGTAACCTTCACCTACGGTGAAATTCCACATATTATTTTAATTTTTTGTTGTTGAAATATTATATAATAACCTTTCCTCTTGCCGTTCATAAAAAAAAAAAAAAAAAAAAATGGGTGAAAACCAACTGAGAGCGAATATTTTGGTGCGGTTGGGATTCTAAAAAAAGCGAAAAACTATTGTTATAGATTTATGTTTATAAAGTCCAATATTGATGATAGCATATTCTAAACAGCGCCATCATGTTCAGCGGAAAAAATAGCGGTGATTTAGTATGGAAATAAAAATAACGATAAAAAAAACGATATACCGGTACCGGTATAGCCTATCTCGTATAGTTTATAATATAACAGTGCGTTTAATCTCCACAGGTAGGCTACACTTCGTGATGAATCGGCCCATTAGTTTGGTGATAAAAACACCTTTCGCCCCATTGTGTTGTCAATTTTAAGACCTTTCGTGCCATTTAGGTGTCGATTTTTACCTGGCGAGCGATAGTAAGCCTGATATTTTAAGAGGAACCGACCTTCGGCTGGGACATATTTCTACCGAAAAATGTACAAATTTATCTTGAAGGGGGTGTTTTTCTTAGCTTGATGGAGGTCTGGCGAAGAAACTAAGAAAACAATTTGAATTAATAGACCAAAAAACGGCATCTCCCCTTTATGTTTATTGGAGATATTTTTTTTTTTTTCGAGCAATGTATTTTAGTTTGTCCCCTAGGGTTACCAAAATGCCATCCTAGACTTTCTTCAAAGTAATTATTAAAAATTTACAGGCAGAAGGTCGCTTTCATCTAATTTACATGCTCACTATCGTTCGCCAGGAAAAATTCGACACCTACCGTAGGGGGCACGATAGGTTATAAAATTGACAGAGCAATGAAGTGAAAGGTCTACAAAAGCCAAACTACTGTATTGAACGTCTTGTATGTATGTATGTATGTATGTATGTATATGCTCAGGCCCAATCCCCACTTTTCCTATTTTTAATTTAATTTTCTATTTTACTTTTTTTTTTTTTTTTTTTTTTTCTTCTTGGGGGTGGCCGACTCATGACAGAGCAAGAACAGGGAAAACACAAAACACAAGACAGAACAACGAACAAACACAGACAAAACACAAAATTCACACACATCTAGGTCACCCAGGAGAACACACAGAGACCAGGGTCACCAAGGTCGCTCCAGCACTCCCCCAGCCCCCGACCACCCAGAGAGGCTCCGATCTCGGCAGGCAGACATGCAGCAGAGCCAAAGCCACAAGCCCGCCCACCACTCTTCCAGGCGCACCCTTCATAATTAATCGTCTCCCCGGGCCAGGCGCCTGATGGACTATTATCTAGTCCAACTTGCGCCCGACCCCTTCCCCCAAATGACCACGTGTTCACTCAAATATTCACTAGCATTCTCCATTCATTCCTGTTTATTACCACTTCTTTTGCTTGATCTATAGTCATTCCTCTATCATCCAAAGCCTTTCTTACACAGTCTCTCCATCTCAATGGGGGTCTTCTTGCCCTTCTATCTCCCCTTGTACAGTATCTGACTCACATATTCTCTTTGTAAGCCTTTCATCTCCCGTTCGTTCAACATGACCATACCAGCTCAGCACCCTTCTGTCCACTCTGGCTGACAAATGTTCCTGTTGCACCACTCTCCTACGTATCTCTTCATTCCTCAATCCGTCTCTACGAGTAACTCCACACATACTCCTCAAGCAGCTCATCTCCATCACATCCAGCTTTCTTCTCTCCTTTTTCTTCAGAGCCCATGTCTCAGCCCCATACATCACTGTTGACACAACAATTCCATGATACATTGCACTTTTTACTTTCATTCCGAGATTTCTCGTCTTCCACATACTTCCCATTGCTCCGAAAACCTTCCTTCCTTCACACACTCTGTTTTACCTCCATTTCCATACCTCCACTCCTGCTTATCGTTCCTCCTAGATATTTAAAACACTCTTAAAACGTCTTACAATCCCCAAACTAATGGAGTAAAACAAAGGGACTTCAAAAAGCTCCCCCACGCACCGAATAGGGTTAAGGGGGGTCACCGGTATTTTGTTTGATCTGTCTCTCCTTTCCTGTCTTTCCCTGGCTTGTATCGATTCTGCCCCATTCAGCCAACTGTTTAAGACGTTTATCCCCATCCAGGTGTCGATTTCTTCCTGGCGAGCGATAGCGAGCCAGCATTATATGGAGAAATCCGGCTTCGCCGGAGAAATTTTTCTATCGAAAAATTTACAAATTTATCTTGCTGTCAAAACAAAAAAATATATATATATGCTGGCTCGCTACCGCTCACAAGGAAAATATTTACACAAGGATGGGGGTCAACGTCTTAAAACAGTAGGCTGAATGGTGCCGAATGGATACAAACCAAAGAGAGAGGGAGAGAAAGAGAAAACAAGCGAGGTGGGCTCCCTTAAATACAGCAGCTACACAACCCTTCACAACCTCTACCAGTGATTAACCCCTTCTGTACCGGCGACGTCTTTTTAGTTATATCCTATACTCGGTTTCATTTCATCTGACGGTAAATTGACCACTTGCGAGTTTTGGTCTATAAGGAAGTTGGAGCTGTGACATCGTGAATTAACAGAATTATCACCTAAATTGTGGTTGTATTGCTTATATAAATACATAAAACCCAATTCAATATACTGTTTATCCATTAGAAACTTACATTATAATTGTATTTCTGTTTAATATCGATGTTTCTGGCTCCAACTTCCTTATAGCCTGAAACTCGCAAGTGGCCAATTGAATCCCTTAACAACTGATTTCTCGATAACTAATGGAACAATATGAAACTACCATGACTGCTTCACATTAGTGCCAAGTGTTCATAATTAACAACATATCTCGCTACAACAACAACTGCTGCATAATAGGGGGTAATCAAGCTGGAGACATGGCAATTTACCGTCAGCTGGAAAAACCCCAGAATAGCTATATATAGACGATTTTGTGCAGCTTAAGAAGGATATCGTATAAATACGATAGAATATGACTTTTGTGATCTCGTATGTCTCTGTGACGTCACGATCTCTCCTACAGCACGACGTAGGACGAGTAGATCGTATATTATAAGATTGTAAATAAGTTAAGTTATAAAAGGCCTAATATGCTATTAAGCAATATTGCCATGGTCTTATGTAGTATATATGAATTTATCGTATATATTAATATAATTTATCGTATAGAGCAACCTAAATGCGGTACGATAATTTGGGCTCCTGGCGGTTTGCCAAGGCAGCAAGGTGTGCTTTTGAGGTACGCCAGAGCCTTCACGAACACCAACCAGTTAACATCTAAATTTTCCGCCCTCAGTTGATCGAGCTTTTGTGCCTCTATCACAATACACATACAGCAATACACACAGCTACACCATCACGACGCTCTCATCGACACGATGACTGACTGATAGATAAGCATATTATTCATGTCCATTCCCATGTAATCATTTATTCTTTCTTTAACTTGACTCGAGTCTTGGGACCGAAGTCTCGTTCCCCATAGTCCACCGCCATATTGGGTAAAACGTTCTCCCTTGCCTCATTGCCACGTGGAACTATTGGTGAGTTAATTCCTGGCTAATATTAACCCTTATAACCTTACCCTATATATACATTTATTATGCGAGACCTTTGGATATAAATTAGCTTGTTTCAGATTGAATTCAATTTAGATATAGAGTAGTTTTCATTTAGATTGATTTGATTTGATTCATTATAGCTTAGTAATATTTAACTTCCATTGATAGTTTACCACATTGGTGCCCAGACCCGGGATTTAGCTACCAGCAAGGGATTTTAAGGCAATGAACATGGGGACATATAACAGGATGCAGGAACAACTCTATGATAAACTGGCAAGGCTAGCCAAGCGATGGTTAGAGCCGGAATGCAGGGTCACATCGTTGCACCTGCCCAAGTTCTGTATCCCACCCATCATCTTTCCCCAATAATTTTCTTTTCCGTTTCAGTCTTCCTGTGACATATGACCTGACCTAACATTTTTTCTTGTTCAATATGATCCATTAGTAGGTATTGCTATTTAGTGTACTATTTTTTCTCCATAACATAGAAGTCCGCCGGTTGGCGTCTCTTAATTAGACTATTATTAGGCCGTTGTCTTTGTAACGTAACATTTAGATACATAGCCTATAGGCTCACATGCAAAATGGATAAAGACCATACAGAGACACCGTCTAGTGGGGTGCTATGCAAAGCCCCTAAAAATCAAAGGGCGGGACTTCGGGGAGTATTAAATAGGCTAATTGTGGACTTAAACACTTTCATCACTACTGCTGAACTAGAGGAATTGGAGGCTAGATTAGATAACGTCCAGGCTACCCACGGTCGTATTACGGCTCTGAGTGAGGTGATTGTGGCTGACATGATAGAGGAGGAAGTGATAGTTACAGAGTGTGATAATCGCGCCCTCTATGACGAACCTGTCTTTAGAGCGAAGCGCCTATTACAGCGTGCTGTCGCAAGTAAGAAGGGAGGCGATAATGAGGCCCATAGAAGGGCTGACCCAAAACATACTGTACACCTCCCAAAGCTCAATCTTCCTACATTTGGGGGCAAGTTAACCGAGTGGTTAGCTTTCTGGGACGTATTTCGATCTACGGTTCATGAATCCTCTTTGGATAATGTCCGCAAGTTTCACTATCTGAAGGGACAAATGGAAGGAGAGGCCTTACATTTAATAGAGGGTTTTGCAGTAGTGGGTGATAGTTATCTTGAAGCGGTACACTTATTAGAGTCCACATACGGGGATAGAGAGCAGTTGAAGATGGCCCATGTCGTTGCCTTGTTGGGGCTCGCAGAACCACAGTATAAGGTTGATGAGTTGACAAACTTAAGGGCAAATATGGAGTGCCATACTCGATCGCTAGACACCCTAGGGCTTACCACGCAGGAAGTGATAGTCATTATCTTGCGTCAGAAGCTTCCTATGGCAATACTTGATAAGGTAAGATCATTTGAGCTGGGGGAGTTCAAAACTCAGTTCAGCAAGGAGATCAATAATCTACAGTTGAACAAAGGGAGAATGTATGTGTCGGGAGGGAGTGAGAATGTGGAGAAGAGGGGAACAATAAGCATGACAGTGGGGACTAAAGAAAAGAAAGAGGGTGCGTATAAGAAACCAGCTCAGATTCTATGTAAGCTATGTAACAACAATCATAAATGGAGTTTCTGCGTAAAATACCCAACAAATGAGACAAAACTAGCACAGGCGAAATGATTGAAGCTATGTGTGGGTTGTCTAAGTGGGGAACATGGTAAGCAGGGACAATGTACTACTACATATTTAAGGCCCTGTCGCCACTGCAAAGGACATCACTTTGATAAGTTGTGTCCTACAGCAGATAAAGTCAAAGACGTCAAAAATGAGGGTACTACAACTGTGGCACTAGGTAGCACGCAAGACACCACTATATTGCCCACAATACAGATTCCCATGGAAGGTAATGACATTAACAAAGTTTGTCGGGTACTTCTAGATTAAGGGTCTCAACGTTCCTTTATAAAGAGGTCCTTACTAGTGGGATTGAAGCACCGAATCGTAGGGGCTGAGACTCTTCGATTACAGGGCTTCACAGGGGTTACTGATAAGCAAGACTACGAGATAGCGGAGATTTCATATTTCTATCGTAAAAACCGGTACTTTATGACTTGTATCGTAGTAGACACCCTACCAGAATATGTATCTGTGGGTGTGAAAAAGGTGGAACACGCATTACGTAGCAAAGGGGTTAACTTGTCAGATCCCATGGGAAATCAGAGTGAGGTGCCTGTTCTACTTGGTGTGGATCATTATTATGAAGTAGTATACCCTGGATTTAAAAAGATGTGTGGTGTAATTTTAATCCCCACTAAATTTGGATACTGCATGAGCGGAAAGGTGCATACTACACAGTCAAAGGTCCTGGTCGACACGGTCTCGATATATAGAGTCAATGTAACCGCGGCAGAGGAGTTGGGAAGGGAGGATTCCCAACCTAGTGACCCTAAGATGGCTGCCGAGTTCGACCTGGAACGACTGTGGAGATTGGATCACATAGGCATTAATCCTATGGAGACTGATTATGACTCGGAAGTTGCGCTACAAAGGTTTGACGAGTCTGTGTGTTACTGTGCCTCAGACAAGCAATATAAAGTTAGTTTACCCTGGAAGAACAGTGAGATAAGCCTGCCTACCAACTATGGTTTGGCATTAGGTCGCTTGCGCGCATTGCAGCGGAAATTGTCTAACGAACCGAGCACGCGCCAGGCGTATGACGATGTATTTCGGAGTTATGAAGATAGGGGCTTTATTGAGAGAGTCGATGTCGAGGAACCGTTTAAGAAGGGTAGGGTTCACTATCTGGCCCATCATGGGGTAAGGAAAGACAGCGTCACTACACCAATACGGGTGGTGTATGACTGTTCTGCCCACCAAGGACAACAACCCAGTCTAAATGACTGCCTGTTGACAGGTCCGTCCATGGTGTCGGACCTGTCCCAACATCTATTGCGGTTTAGGCTGGGGAAGTACGCCTATACCAGTGACATCGAGAAAGCATTCTTGATGGTCAAGCTAAAGGAGGAAGATAGAGATGTTACCCGCTTTCTTTGGTTCGGCGACATTAGCGACTCTGGAAGTCCCATCATAATATACCGTTTTCGGGTTGTACTCTTTGGGGCCACTTGCTCGCAGTTTTTGTTAAATGCCACAATCAGAAAACATCTAGCTGACACTCATGAGGACACAAGTAAACTATCTCGCGGATTATACATTGACAAGTTGCAGGGTACTAGCGATAGTCAAGATGATTTATTATATGCATACTGGCAAGCACGCAGATTGTTTGCGGATGCACATCTATTTCTCCGCGAGTGGGTTACTAATAGTGAAGATCTTCAGAGTTTAATACAGGTGGATGGTACGGCATCTCTTAACCAGGAAAAGTCCAGAAATTTGGGGATGATCTGGCAACCTAAACATGACATACTAACTTTTCAAACAAGGTCTTTTGCTCAGCAGACAGGAGCGCACACAAAAAGAAGTCTGTTGAGCAAAGTTGCGCAATTTTTTGATCCTTTGGGTCTAGCATTACCTGTTACCATAAGAGCTAGGATTCTAATGCAGGAAGTTTGGAGACTTAAATTAGGATGGGATGACAGTTTGCCCGAGGACCTGAATGACCAAGGGACATTGTTGTTGAATGAATATGCCATCCTATGTACTAAGCCTATACCTCGTAAAGTGACGGCGTTCGGTGACGTTACGTTACACACGTTTTGTGATGCTAGCGCCACGGCATATGGGGTAGCCATATATGTCGTTACTTCATTTGGGGCACATTTAGTTACAGCCCGGGCCAAGGTAGCCCCGGTTAAAAAGGTAACTATCCCTAAAATGGAATTGACTGCCATGCTGCTATTAGCACGTCTGGTGCAACATGTTCGCGCAGCATACGAGAGCGAATTAAATATTGAAATCGTTCACGTATGGTGCGATAGTCAGGTCGCACTCAACTGGATACATAGCAAGAAGTCTCTGCCAGTTTATGTGCGGAATAGGGTAGATGAGATTAGAGCCCTTTTGCCAGACGTTGCTTATCATTATGTAAATACAAAAGAAAACCCTAGTGATCTCATAACTAGGGGTATAACGGCTAGCCAGTTAATGAAGTCCGAATTGTGGTGGCATGGTCCAAAGTGGCTGCTCCATGAAAGTGAATGGACGAAATGGCATGCTGTTGGTGAGGGACTTCTGCCACTGGAAACAGTGGCAGTTACAGCCCAACCAAATGAGCCACCGGGTCCTATCATGAAGTGGGCAAGATTCGGTGACTATAATAAACTAGACAGAGTTGTAGCTTGGGTATTGCGATATGTATCCAATCTCAAGCTTAAAGTAACGGGCCAACTCTGCAACAGGGGTCACAACATTGATGCTCGTGAATTTAAAGCAGCTGAAGTAACTTTGATCAAATGGGTTAAAGTAGAAACCTTTTCCAATGAATTAGACTCCTTGAAAGGCTCGAATAAGACATATAGTGTGTCAACTAAGGTTGCACCTAGACAATGGCCTCATCAGGTGTGAGGGTCGCCTGAAGTGGTCGGGTGTACCAGACGGCACAAACCGCCCTATACTTATGCCAACAAGACATCACGTTACTGATCTATTGATCATACGTGCACATAGGGAAGTAAAACACTACGGGGTATGTCATATTATATCAAATTTACGTCTCACATGGTGGATACCCAGAGTTCGACAAGTAGCTCGACGCGTAGTAAGAAAGTGTGTAATATGCCAGAGACTAAAGGGTAAACCATATGCAACTGGACCAGCTCCACCTCTACCTGAATGCCGTTTAAAGCACGTAGAACCTTTCCAAGCGGTAGGATTAGATTACACAGGGGCATTGAAGACGAGGGAGCATGAGAAGGTTTATATATTATTGTTTACCTGTGCAACGTCTCGAGCGGTACACCTAGAACTATGTGATAATATGTCTAGCGAAGAATTTATGCTGGCGTTTAGACGGTTTTGTGCCCGTCGTTCATTCCCTCAACTCATTCTTAGAGACAATGCTCCCACTTATGTCCAAGCATCAAAATATCTAAAGGATATGAGTAGTGATCCTACTATCATCACTTTTTTGGGAGAGAAGAAGTGCTAATGGAGGTTCATTCCAGTTAAGGCACCTTGGTTTGGTGGAATGTGGGAACGGTGTGTCGGCATAGTAAAGTCAGGACTCAGAGCGGTTGTAGGACGTTCTCTATTAAAGAAGAGTGAGTTGACGACAGTCCTCACAGAGATAGAGGCAGTCGTGAATGATCGCCCGCTTACATATGTGTACACCGACCTGCAAGAACCACTACCATTAACACCAGCTCACTTGCTATATGGGAAACCATTGACTGCGTTTCCATCTGATTTCCAATCCATAGTAGAGTTAGAGGATCCCTCGTTGTACTCTGAGGTAGCGGTGTCTAAGAGATACCAGTATATATCCAGGATAATCGAGGATTTTAGGAAACGGTGGATTAGTGAATATCTGCTAGCATTAAGGGAAAGGAGTGTTACTCCCTCTGGTAGACCAACGGCACCTGCAGTTGGCGAAGTTGTTTTAATTAAAGAATATAGTCCTCGTTTATACTGGAAATTAGGCCGCGTATTGGAGGTATACAAGGGGGCAGACTCTGTAGAGAGGGTGGCGCTATTGAAGACAGCCACTGGAACTACTGTAAATCCGGGATTTAGCTACCAGTAAGGGATTTTAAGGCAATGAACAAGGGGACATATAACAGGATGCAGGAACAACTCTATGATAAACTGGCAAGGCTACAATGTGGTAAACTATCAATGGAAGTTAAATATTACTAAGCTATAATGAATCAAATAAAATCAATCTAAATGAAAACTACTCTATATCTAAATTGAATTCAATCTGAAACAAGCTAATTTATATCCAAAGGTCTCACATAATAAATGTATATATAGGGTAAGGTTATAAGGGTTAATATTAGCCAGGAATTAACTCACCAATAGTTCCACGTGGCAATGAGGCAAGGGAGTACGTTTTACCCAATATGGTGGTGGACAATGGGGAACGAGACTTCGGTCCCAAGACTCGAGTCAAGTTAAAGAAAGAATAAATGATTACATGGGAATGGACATGAATAATATGCTTATCTATCAGTCAGTCATGGTGTCGATGAGAGCGTCGTGATGGTGTAGCTGTGTGTATTGCTGTATGTGTATTGTGATAGAGGCACAAAAGCTCGATCAACTGAGGGCAGAACATTTAGATGTTAACTGGTTGGTGTTCGTGAAGGCTCTGGCGTACCTCAAAAGCACACCTTGCTGCCTTGGCAAACCGCCAGGAGCCCAAATTAACGTACCGCATTTAGGTTGCTCTATACGATAAATTATATTAATATATACGATAAATTCATATATACTACATAAGACCATGGCAATATTGCTTAATAGCATATTAGGCCTTTTATAACTTAACTTATTTACAATCTTATAATATACGATCTACTCGTCCTGCGTCGTGCTGTAGGAGAGATCGTGACGTCACAGAGACATACGAGATCACAAAAGTCATATTCTATCGTATTTATACGATACAGGATCTGTGGAAGTAAAAACGGTTAAGGGAGATAGTTCGAAACCTATTAATTGCTGGAGGACCTACTGAAACTGAATATAATCATTTAACAGTAATCATAATAAAGTTAAAAAGACGTTGCCGGTACAGAAGGGGTTAACTCGGGTAATCTGGTGGGCATAATATAAGGGGAGATGGGTCGTTTTTCTGGTCCCCTTTCTCCCTCATGTTTAGCCCCATTATTTTTTCTCTTCAGATTTTATGACGTTCGGTCCATTAGTTTGGTGATTTTAAAACCTTTCGCCCCATTTCTTTGTCAATATAAAGACTTTTCGTGTCATTTAGGTGTCTATTTGTTCCTGGCGAGCGATAGCGAGCCTGTGTTTAAAGAGTACACATTTTTCTATCGAAAAATGTACAAATTTATCTTGAAGGAGGGTCTTGGGTTTTTTTTTTAAAGCTGCATGGAGGTCTAGGGAGGAAAGTAGAAGATATACCGGTACCCGGTAATAAAAAAGATTCATACATGAGCAAATAAATACGCCCATTCCCCCTTAACTCCTTCACTACCGGTAAATTCCTTTCTTTATACTCCGCCAACTATTAGACGATTTTATTCAGCTTAGGACGGACGTGTAACCAGAAAGAGGCTGCCAACTATCACAATCAACCCTTTTAACTACCGTACCACAGATCCTTCCTAAGCTGCCTAAAATCGTCTACCTATAACTACAATAGCGTACAAAAAACATCGCCGGTAAAGAAGGGGTTAAGAGTTAGGTCCATTGTAACTTGGTTAAGGGGGAATGGTTCAATTTTTGGTAGATTTTTTCATTTATTTATTATTTTTCTAGTTTCCTCCCTAGACCACCATCAAACTTAAAACAACAACCAAAGGATCCCCCTTCAAAATAAATTTGTAAATTTTTCGGTAGAAAAATGTCCCGGCCGAATACCGATTCCTACAAAATTTCAGGCTCGCTATCGCTCGCCTAGAAGAAATCAAAACCTAAATGGCACCTAAAGTACTTGGTAACGACACTGCCCTCATTGTTGGATAATCACCAAACTGTTACCATCAGTCAACGATAGGAAGTAATTATTTATTATCAGTTGCCCAAATAAGTGATGTCGCAGCACGAAGTATATTTCCATCAATAATTGGTATCAGCGCTCTCTAATCATTAATTCATCGTTTCGAGTGAGGTATATATACATGTTCCTATCTTTACACACCCTATTCAACAGCTGACAGACATTAATACAGCACTAAGAAGGTGTACGGTCCGGACGGTGTTCCTCCTGTTGTACTTAAAAACTGTGCTTCCGTGCTGACTCCCTGCCTAGGCAAGCTCTTTCGTCTCTGTCTCTCCTCTAACATCTTCCCTTTATGCTGAAAGTTTGCTCTCATTAAACCTGTCCCAAAGAAGGGTGACCGCTCTCAACCTTCCAACTATCGTCCAATTGCTCTCATCTCTTGTGTCTCTAAAGTTTTTGAAAATATTCTTGCTTCCAAATTTCTTAACCATTTCTCTTTTCACAACCTGCTCTCGGATCGCCAGTATAGCTTCCTTAAGGGTCGCTCTACTGGTGATCTTCTTTCATATCTTACTAACTCTTGATCAACCTCCTTTCGGGACTTCGGTGAGACCTTTTCTATTGCGCTAGACATATCGAACGCCTTCGATAGAGTCTGGCACAAATCTTTAATTTCTAAACTACCCTCCTTTGGTTTCTATCCCTCCATCTGTGCCTTTGTCTCTAATTTCCTTTCCGGCCATTCCATAGCTGCGGTTGTGGACGGCCATAGTTCACTTCCTCGTCCTATCAACTCCGGTGTTCCTCAGGGCTCTGTCCTATCTCCTATTCTCTTTCTAATTTTCATAAATGATCTTCTCAACAATACCTCCAGTTCCATCCATTTATATGCAGATGACTCTACCTTACACCACTCAATTAGTTTTCCAGAATGCCCCAGCCAACAATCCCTCAAAACAAATGTAATGAAGCCATACAACACTTATTTTCTGATCTAACTACTATTTCCAATTGGGGCAGAGAAAACCTTATTGCCTTTAATGCTTCTAAAACCCAATTTCTCCATCTATCTACCCGTCCGGAACTCCCAGTGGACTATCCCTTATTTTTCAACAATACAAAACTCAATCCTTCATCTTCTCTCAATATTCTTGGTGTCTCTTTTTCGTCTGCTCTCACTTGGAAGGACCATATTACCAGTCTTGCTAAGGCAGCCTCCCAGAAGCTGGGTGTGCTCAACCGCCTCAAGGAGTTCTTTACCCCTGCACAGCTTCTTGCTCTGTACAGGGGCACAGTGCGTCCTTGTACAGTATTGAGTATTGTTCACATGTGTGGGGAGGATCCTCTCACACCACAGCCCTAGATAAAGTAGAAAGGAAGGCCTTTCGTATCATTAATTCCAGCCCACTCACCAACTCTCTGCAAACTCTCTCTTTTCGCTGCAATATTACATCTCTCTCACTATTCTATCGCTAATACAATAATCAGTGCTACTCAGAGCTCTCCCAGTGTATACCACCTCCTCTACGTAGGGTACGTGGTACCCGTCTTGCAACACAATCCCACCCTTACTTTGTGAAACTCACCAACCCAAGAGTGAAACGTTATTCTCAGTCTTCCTTCTATTCAACAGCTGAGCTCTGGAACTCTCTCCCACAATCAGTCTTTCCCTCCTCCTATGACTTAAATTGCTTCAAACTCTGTGTCCAGGAATTTTGGCTCAAACGTCCCTTGATTTTGGCCTTGTCACTCTTTCAACTATGAGGGAGGCACTCGCTACAGGCAGTTCTGCCTTTTGTCTCCCTCATTCACATAGAAGAAAAAAAAAAAAAAACACAGCGAGCAAAACGTAATGACAGTGGGTGGAGACCTGACTTATTCGGCCAACCGTACACCCTGGGATATTGTTCTAGTCATAGTTAACCCCTTCTGTACCGGCAATGTCCTTTCAACTGTGTTCTAGACCATTGTATTCAGCTTAAAACGGGCCTCCAGCAATTAACAGGCTTTGAACTCACTTAAACCTTTTTCTACCACAGATCTCTCTTCAACTGCATATAATCATCTAATTATAGCAAAAATATAAATAAAAAGACGTCGCCAATACAGAAGGGGTTAAAAGTACTGTTCTAGCTCAGTCATTTTAACTCGCTCTCTCTCTCTCTCTCTCTCTCTTTCTCTCTTTCTCTCTCTCTCTCTTTCTCTCTCTGCTCTAGCCCTTTGCGAGTTAGAGGATAGATGCCATGTTTAGCCTACTAGTTTAATAATCTTAAGACGTTCACACCACTTTTTTAAGACCTTTCGTCTCATCTATTTTTGTAATTCTAAGATCTTTCGGCCATTTAGGTGTCGACATTTTCCAGGCAAGCGATAGCGAACCTGTAATTTAGGAGAAACCGGCCTTCGGCCGAGACATTTTCTACCGAAAAATGTATACATTTATCTCGAGTAAATATATATTAAGTACCGGTATTTATATATATAAAGTTAAATTGATCTGAACATCAATCTTAATTATTATATTTGCATAAAGAAAATCGGCAGAGCTCACGAACGTTTGTCAGTAGTGGTACAGTTATGTGTTCGATGTGTACAGTGTATTTTGAACGTTTAACCCTTTGAAGGTTATGATGCATTTTGACAGTTAATTGTAGCTATCATTAGACAATTATATGCAGCTTAGCAAGGATCTGGGGGAATGAAAAGGGTAAAGACTATCTCAATTAACCCTGACTTCCATATACCCCTCCTAATCTGAATAATATCGTCTAATAATAGCCACACTAAACTGACATAATGCGTCAAAATCTTCAAACATTTAAATGCCGAGACTTCGAATGATGATAATAGAGGAATATTTAAAGTTAATAAGTTATTGTAGTCTGTAAGTTAAAAATAATAAGACATGCACCTATTATTGTACCCCCGTTCTGTAATCTCTCTCTGTCACACACCACATAATTATACACATACCCATTCCTCCTCTCTCTCTCTCTCTCTCTCTCTCTCTCTCTCTCTCTCCCTTTCAGAAACATTTACCCTTCCCCTCCATATCTCCCCCCACTCCACCAACCATTCACTCACTCTCACACTCTCTCTCTCTCTTCTTTGCTATCCTATCCTTCCACTGTGTAGTCAGTGTATCTATGTAAATATATCTAAATATCTCTCCCAGTCTGTCTGCAAAGGGTTGCATAAATTTTCCTTTCTTTTTCCAATCTTTTCTGTAAATTCCTTCTGGGGATTTCGAAGCCCAGCAAGATTAATCAATTCCAACTTGTGTTAATGTTCGGCAATTGCCGGAGGGTAGGGGAGAGAGCCTTCTTCTTTTCTATCCTTTCCTTCAACTTTCTTTTTCTATCGGTACCGGTATGCAATGTCAACTAGAATTAAGTCCTGACCACCTCGTTTGGATCGTAAGGTCTGTGTGGCTAGTGTATATATGTAAATCTATGTAAATATATATGTAACTTTCTCTCTCCCTCTCATCCACACCAGCTGCCACACTCACATACACACACACACACTCACGCCCCCGTTCTCACACACACCACACGTTTTTTGCACGGTACAGGTAAACTTTTCTTGAACATCTGTCGCTTTAATAGTGATAGAAAACATTTATCACGGGGAAGTACTTGAATTATTTGATTGCCTTAAATCTTTCACACTAGCGAATTTTCTGGCAATTTCTGACGAGCAAGTTTTTTATCGCTAATATTTTGAGGCTCTTTCACATTGGAATCGGAAAAATAGAACGCATTTAGATTTTAAAAGGTGGCTGAACATTCTAATAAAGCGTTCCTTATAGAATTGCCCGACTACTATTGCCCGTAAAAAAGTGACGGAAAAAGCGCTCGTGAAACACCGCTTTTAACGATATACTCTTAAGGGAGCCCACTCGCTTTTTTTCTCTTTCTCTCTCTAACTCTTTGGCTAATATCCATTCGGCCCCATTCAGCCTACTATTTTAAAACGTTTACCCCCATCCAGGTGGCAATCATTTCATTGCGAGCGGTAGCGAGCCAGCATATATATTTTGTTATTTTGACAGCAAGATAAATTTGTACATTTTTCGATAGAAAAATCTCTCCGGCGAAGCCGGATTTCTCCATACAATGCTGGCTCGATATCCCTCGCCAGGAAGAAATCAACACCTGGATGGGGATAAACGTCTTAAGACAGTTGGCTGAATGGGGCCGAATGTATACAAGCCAGGGAAAGAGAGAAAAGGAGAGAAAGATAACAACAAAAGGGTGACCCCCTTAATCCTATCAGCATTCCATCAAGCTGGGAGGATTAACCCTTTCAAAATACTATTACGCTATTATTTACTGTTTTATGGTTATTATTAGCCGATTTTAATCAGATTAGGAAGGGTGTACCGTGTGTGGAAGTCAGTGGGTTAAGTGAGATAGTATTTGACTATAATTCAAGCAGATCCTTCCGAAACTGTACAAATTCGTCTACATGATAGCCAGATGAAACCGTCAGAGTGCGTCATAAACTTCAAAGGGTTAACATAGCAGCAATCAGTATCACACACAC
>CM064514.1:38843656-38846156 GCA_032716605.1 Paralithodes platypus
AGCCTACTAGTTTAATAATCTTAAGACGTTCACACCACTTTTTTAAGACCTTTCGTCTCATCTATTTTTGTAATTCTAAGATCTTTCGGCCATTTAGGTGTCGACATTTTCCAGGCAAGCGATAGCGAACCTGTAATTTAGGAGAAACCGGCCTTCGGCCGAGACATTTTCTACCGAAAAATGTATACATTTATCTCGAGTAAATATATATTAAGTACCGGTATTTATATATATAAAGTTAAATTGATCTGAACATCAATCTTAATTATTATATTTGCATAAAGAAAATCGGCAGAGCTCACGAACGTTTGGCAGTAGTGGTACAGTTATGTGTTCGATGTGTACAGTGTATTTTGAACGTTTAACCCTTTGAAGGTTATGATGCATTTTGACAGTTAATTGTAGCTATCATTAGACAATTATATGCAGCTTAGCAAGGATCTGGGGGAATGAAAAGGGTAAAGACTATCTCAATTAACCCTGACTTCCATATACCCCTCCTAATCTGAATAATATCGTCTAATAATAGCCACACTAAACTGACATAATGCGTCAAAATCTTCAAACATTTAAATGCCGAGACTTCGAATGATGATAATAGAGGAATATTTAAAGTTAATAAGTTATTGTAGTCTGTAAGTTAAAAATAATAAGGACATGCACCTATTATTGTACCCCCGTTCTGTAATCTCTCTCTGTCACACACCACATAATTATACACATACCCATTCCTCCTCTCTCTCTCTCTCTCTCCCTTTCAGAAACATTTACCCTTCCCCTCCATATCTCCCCCCACTCCACCAACCATTCACTCACTCTCACACTCTCTCTCTCTCTTCTTTGCTATCCTATCCTTCCACTGTGTAGTCAGTGTATCTATGTAAATATATGTAAATATCTCTCCCAGTCTGTCTGCAAAGGGTTGCATAAATTTTCCTTTCTTTTTCCAATCTTTTCTGTAAATTCCTTCTGGGGATTTCGAAGCCCAGCAAGATTAATCAATTCCAACTTGTGTTAATGTTCGGCAATTGCCGGAGGGTAGGGGAGAGAGCCTTCTTCTTTTCTATCCTTTCCTTCAACTTTCTTTTTCTATCGGTACCGGTATGCAATGTCAACTAGAATTAAGTCCTGACCACCTCGTTTGGATCGTAAGGTCTGTGTGGCTAGTGTATATATGTAAATCTATGTAAATATATATGTAACTTTCTCTCTCCCTCTCATCCACACCAGCTGCCACACTCACATACACACACACACACTCACGCCCCCGTTCTCACACACACCACACGTTTTTTGCACGGTACAGGTAAACTTTTCTTGAACATCTGTCGCTTTAATAGTGATAGAAAACATTTATCACGGGGAAGTACTTGAATTATTTGATTGCCTTAAATCTTTCACACTAGCGAATTTTCTGGCAATTTCTGACGAGCAAGTTTTTTATCGCTAATATTTTGAGGCTCTTTCACATTGGAATCGGAAAAATAGAACGCATTTAGATTTTAAAAGGTGGCTGAACATTCTAATAAAGCGTTCCTTATAGAATTGCCCGACTACTATTGCCCGTAAAAAAGTGACGGAAAAAGCGCTCGTGAAACACCGCTTTTAACGATATACTCTTAAGGGAGCCCACTCGCTTTTTTTCTCTTTCTCTCTCTAACTCTTTGGCTAATATCCATTCGGCCCCATTCAGCCTACTATTTTAAAACGTTTACCCCCATCCAGGTGGCAATCATTTCATTGCGAGCGGTTAGCGAGCCAGCATATATATTTTGTTATTTTGACAGCAAGATAAATTTGTACATTTTTCGATAGAAAAATCTCTCCGGCGAAGCCGGATTTCTCCATACAATGCTGGCTCGATATCCCTCGCCAGGAAGAAATCAACACCTGGATGGGGATAAACGTCTTAAGACAGTTGGCTGAATGGGGCCGAATGTATACAAGCCAGGGAAAGAGAGAAAAAGGAGAGAAAGATAACAACAAAAGGGTGACCCCCTTAATCCTATCAGCATTCCATCAAGCTGGGAGGATTAACCCTTTCAAAATACTATTACGCTATTATTTACTGTTTTATGGTTATTATTAGCCGATTTTAATCAGATTAGGAAGGGTGTACCGTGTGTGGAAGTCAGTGGGTTAAGTGAGATAGTATTTGACTATAATTCAAGCAGATCCTTCCGAAACTGTACAAATTCGTCTACATGATAGCCAGATGAAACCGTCAGAGTGCGTCATAAACTTCAAAGAGTTAACATAGCAGCAATCAGTATCTCACACACACACACACACACACACACACACACACACACACACACACACACACACACACACACACACACACACACACACACACACACACACACACACACACACACACACACACACACACACACACACACACACACACACACACACACACACACACACACACACACACACGAGTGACACCGCCTTATTAACAGTAACGGTATATTCATAATCCTATCTTTTCTGAGCG